>JADRCH010000076.1:12139280-12154597 GCA_019843965.1 Rhynchomys soricoides | reverse complement strand
CTCTTTGACTCCCTCTCCCTCTGTCTGTGCAGCCTCTTTGACTCCCTCTCCCTCTGTTTGTCCCTCTCTTCCTCTTTCTCCCCACCTTCACTCTTTTTCCTTCCCTTCCCTCTCTCCCTCTATCTGACTCTGTCTTTCATAAGAATCCATGTAGACAGTCTCAGTATCCTGCCCACTCATGATCCTTAGTCGCTACCGTCCCTCGGGCCACATAAGAAATTCAGGAGTGACAGGGGTTAATAGGTGACCTTTGTAAAGGGTTACTTTCCTTGTTGTATCCTGTTCCTCGTTCTTTGGGGATAGGCTTATTTTTATTTTAATGACAGAATCCTCTGATAAGCTGATATATTTCAAATGGTATAATTTTTTTGACTTAGGTTCTCCTGTGAGTGGTGACATGGCGTGTTAACTCTGGTTATGTATGTGTTCCATGCTCTTTTAGCATAGGTATAGTGCCATTATACAAAAAACATGTGACCTTGCTATCCAGTGCAGGACAAAATAAAACACACTGCTCTCTATCTTTAAGCGTGTGATCTTAATGGCTCTGGCAGGTTGGATATGTGTTAATATTTTTAACCTTACAATAATTCATTATTTGTAACCTGACAATACTATGTTCAATTTAGACTATGTCATTGTGGCTGCAGCATGCGGAGCAGCAGTGCTAAGTAGGGAAAGTAACACATGCAGTCTCTGCTGGTCACTCAGATCCACTACCATAGTGTTATAGTTATACTGAGTGCTGTGCAAAGGAATGAGCATTACTGAATCTCAATAAATCTTTATTGATAAGACAGTAAAATTGAATTTCATATGATTTTACATGCTAAAAAGTATTGTTTTAAACAGTTTAATAAAGTAGAAATATTTTAGTCTGTGAACTATATAAAAGTAGATGGCAGGCAAGATTTGGCTATGGGTCTTAATTTGCCATCACCTACTTAATCTCATGGAATCTACCTTCTAAAGGAGGAAATGAGGGTAAACCATAAGCAAGGGGTGAGCATATTAAAACAGATGATTTCATGTTTCTAGTAAGATATTCAGAGAATATGCCATGATGGAACCGGTAAAGTGAATCTGAATAATGAGAAGACAGGGATGTGTACAGTTGCACACAAAGTATTCTACAAAGATGGTAACAACAGCAAGCATAGAGGACCGAGTTCAGTGACTCAGAGGCACCAAGAATGGATGGCAAGAACTCAGTGAGGACGTGCAAGGCAGGGGATGGTTAACAACCAAATACAAAGTTCCCACCACAGTGAGAAGGCATTGTCAATGAGATGGCCATGGTAGGAGCTCTGCTTGGTCTAGCCCAACATCATACAATGGGGTTCTGGCCCTTGCTGATTTGTACAAGCAGACAGAGGAGAGAGCTGTTTTTATTTATTTTTTTTTCAGATAGTTCTAGAAAACAGAACATCTCCTATATAATCCAGTATGTCAATGAGAATAGATACAATGGAACCATAAAATTTGCTTCACTCAGTGCCTCTCCTTCATACCGGGATAATTCACTCCATATTTTCTCACCACACAAAGATGTTGTTCATTGGATCACGTTTAAAACAGTTTTATATAAAAGTCTAGTTTTCATATAAAATTTATATTAAGTCCTTTATTTATAACTTTTTCATTTTATACTCAGACCAATCTGTACGTGACAAGCTTGTTTTGTTTTCTTCTTATGTACTTGAAGGAAAATCATTTTGAAGTTTGAATTGATTGGGACACTCTCCAACATTCAAACGCTAGACTTCCCTCTTACGTGGCCGTTCACTTAGTTAGCTTCATTTGCTCAGCCATCAGATGCAGCAACTTTGTCTGTGGTTGAAGTTGCCCATTGCTAGCTGAGCAGATACTGTATCTGGACTGTTTACAACCACAGCACAGGAAGTTCTTGTGCTTGGAAATAGCTCTACTTTAACTTTATTTAGTGTCTTTCATGACTGTGAAATATCCTTCAGTTAGTTTCTTGTTTTCCTTTATTTTCTCCAGCACTGCTTCTAGTAAATATGATGCAAAAGGAGGCTGCAAGAGAACAAAAAAAAATTATCAAAATTCTGTATTTTCTTTAGTTCAAACACACATACAAGAGCTGATAAGATGGTTCAGAAGGTAAAGGCGCTTGCTACAGAACCCGAGTTCTATTTCTGGAATCCACAGCATGGAAGGAGAGAACTGATTACTAGAGTTGTCATCTGACCTACTCAGACACATACACACACACACACACACACACACACACCATATGATGTGTATGGTTACACAAATATAATAAAGTAATACAAAATTAGAAAAAAATGGTTCGATAAAAAGCTACACACTAAATATCACTAATCCATTAGCATTTAGCTATCTGTAACTTTGAAGTCATAATGGGACCCTACTGGATCTCTTTTCAACAGATCTTCCTGGTTAGTGTGGGCAATTTTGGCTTTTCTAATAAAAATGATAAAAGAGCAGAAGTAAAATGAAAAAAGATAAACGCCTTATTGAACAATTCATGGTTTACTGACCATGTTAATGATGTAATCTGCAATACAAGCAGCTAAGCCATTCATCTTCAATCAGCTGATCAATAGCAGGTTACAGTCATCTCCAGGGCACGCAGCCCCACAGCAGTGGTACTATATGTTCATCACTCATAAAAGAATGAGAGAGAACTATCAATACACTTGTCTGTACAAGAGCCCAATATCTCAAGAGTTGCAGGATAAAATTTCAGAGAGAAAAAAATGGAGAAAGTATACTCATTGATTAAGTTGTTAAAGTTTGTTTGGTATATCAAAGTGTAATACACATGTTTCAGAAACTGCTGAGTTTATGAAATGTGAGAACAGTTTTAAATTTCATAATTGATATAACTTTGCTGGTAGTTTTCTTGCTAGTGTTGCCTCCTTGGCTCACCGGTAGAATGTGGACATATCCCACATAGTTATGGCTTGTAAAGAAGAGAGTCTAGACTGTTGCCTCAAATACCTTCTGCACTTCGACTTATTTCTTGTTATTTTCTTCCAGCTATCTTGTCTCACATGAAAAGCCTGGCATAATTAGGAAATCCATGAAGTATTTTTTTGGGTTCGTCCCTTTGAATGGCCAGGAATACACCACTTTTGCTCCCTAAATATGTTAGAACGCTTACAGTACAAACACTTCTTCCCCATAGGGGGTCAGGCCAGGTTTTCTGCTGTGTTAGGACAGGACCCGATGGTGTACCTAGTCAGGACTGAATAAAGACAGAGCATGGCTTCTGTATGGCTCAGCCAGGGGATTATGATCAAGCTGGTCAAAAAAAAAAAAAAATGGTTCTTTTCTGAACTTGAACTGGTAGGAAGAGAAAATGCTAACTGAGATCTTTAAATAGTTCTCTGCTGTCTAGCTACCCTTTACTAAAGACAGCCTGGCTGTATGCACACTTCTCCCAAACCCAAGGGCTCTGCACATCTGTCTCACCCTAAACTTACCAGACAAGTTCAAAACAGGACATTTCTTTAGTTCCAAGGTACAAATGAGTATAAGATAAATATGTTGACTTAAAATAGCCTTTCTAGGTAGGAAAGTCATCATCATATGCACACATATGCACAGCATATACACACGATATTTACAGTTCAGTTTCATAAGTGTGGGAAAACAACATGCGATATAAGAATAAGAACGCGTTTCTTCTTGCCTTGAAGACAATAACTACAAATTCTTGGCCTGACAAACAGTATGTCTGGGATGCAGAAAGGAGTTAGACTTGATAAAGCTGCTAGTTTTACTAATTTGATAATTAAGCCATCAGGGCATTAATATTAGCTTTTAAAGAATGCATAATAAAAAAGACTTCTTTTTGTCTAGAAAGCACTAGGCCCCAAATGACAAGACCCTTGGGTAACTATCATTTAACTATCTATATAAATAGACATTTCTATCTAAAAGGAAGATAGAGAAGATGGAACGACCTCTCATCTTTTATTGGCAGAAGCAAAAGCAGAAATGAATGCTTAGAAGTTTATTTCATAAATATTTCCTAGAAAAATGGTTCTCTGATGAAGCAAGTCTGGGTAGCACCAAATTTTAAAATAGTTCCATTATCTTGGAACCTCTTAATATGCCTCTAAGGTGCTGCTTCACAGGCACCATGCTTCTTAAAAAGTAAATTTCCTGTCTTTAAATCCAGGCCTCCATCCTTTCTCATGGTCTATTTACCATGTTCAGGTTCTGCTCTATGGATCACATGTTGTAAGCAAGCTGGCTATGTTTACCTAGCTAACAAAGTTCCTTACCCTCCTGAGGTGATGGACTGACACTCGGCCTCTTATCTCCAAATTCTGCCTTTGAGCAAACAGCTAAACTGACTCTTGGAGGTGGACAGTTTTCAACACATGACAGACACACTTGACACTTGGCTTCTCTTTAAATAACTCCCCTTACAGGAAGCCTGCAGTAGGGAGCAAGAAGACTGGTGACTAACTTGATTCCAACAGCTTGCTCCTCTCTCTCCCCATGACTCCCAGTAAAATAGGCCCCAGAATCAAAATCAACAGTTGTTCCGCTTATGTTATTGGCCTGTAAGCTTCTTTAAACTCTGTATACAATTAACACATTGGAGATGCCACAAAGAAGCCAAGCTGTGTAGCTGCACACACCTTGCTGTTTACAAGGAGTTCAGAAGCATATGGTTTATCCTTACATAATTTTACATGAAGCTTTTCATATCTGGTATGTGTGTTAGTTGAGGTGTTTAGTTTGCTTTTTCTGTGCCTCTTGCAGTGTTTCTCTGAGGTACTCCATCACTTGCTTTTCTCTGTAATGCACTATTTCTCATAGTTTTGTCCTCTAAACTCAGCGTTTATTCTGACTGATGTTTATAAATTTGTCGTTTATTATTGTAATAATAGATGTAGTTTAAATGGCGTCAAAAATATACTCTTTATTGTTTGAAAATGTTATACATCTGTTTTGATCAAAGCCAGCCTCCACTTCCTCCCTTCAAATGCCTCTCCTCCCTCCCAAAGCACCTGTTCCTTCCTACTTCATGGACGCTGTCTTGAAATCCACTGAGTTCACTTAGTGCACCCTGTATGTGCATAGGTTGTGGGACCATCTACCTACTAAAGCATGAGTAATCTCTCAGGGACCAGATCCCTGGAGAATATAGACTCTCTCACCTGCCAGCAGTCATCAATTGCCTGTAAGTCCTTGGGTGAGGAGGAGAATCTGGGGGACACTCCTCTACCCATGCTGGAGTTTTGTAGGATTTATTTTATAGGTCTTATGCATAGTTACCATTGCTGTGAATTCATGTGTGCAATGGCTTTTTCATGACAAATAAGAAAACAAAATTTGAAAATATTGAAGGGAGACATTGCTCAGTGGACAAGATCACTTGTTACACAAGCATGAGGTCCTGATTCAGATCCATGGTCCCTACATAAAAGGTGAATGTGATGCATGTTTTTGTAACCCTGGAACTGTGGAGGACATCAGTGATGGCCAACCAGCTTAGCCTATACATGAATAGCTCCAGGCCCAGTGAAATCCTGTGTCAAGGATATAAGGTGGGGAGTGAAAAGGCAGGAGACCCTGCGTCTTCTTCTGGCCTCTGAAAGCTTGTGTATGGGTGTGTGGATTTGCACAGATATGTTCACACATTTTGTAACACACATAAATAAATGAAAATTTATAATGCTCAATTCTAGTTAAGAAATTTTATAACAGAAAACTACTTAATTTTTATAAAAAATAGTTAATTTAAATACATTTTAAAAAAGATTAAGGAAAGCAAGTACTATAAAACATTTATATTATGAAATAGTTAATAAGCACATCCATTGTTTTCAAATGAGTACATCCCAAGGTCAACTAGAAAGTTCTCAAAGACCCTTTCATATACGACAGTTAGTTCCTGCCTTTGAGTGTTAGGATTCCTTCCCATGTTAATACTATTAATTTACTTAGCAAGATTTTTAGTAAGTTATACAGATAAGATTCTGCTTAATTTAGTATTAAAAATTTAGTAAAATTAGTAAATTATAAAAAATTGTAAAAATTAGTAAATTATAAAAATTTCCAAGATGCTAAGAGTGAGTTTTTCTCAGTCAATAGCCATTTTTGTTAGTTGAGAATCATCACTTATACCATATGCAGATCACTGTTAAAATGGAAATATCACAAATTAATATTAATCTAAAGTTAGATGGAACATAACGATCTTTAGCAATGCATAAAAAGTCTTGAAAATCTTCTTTTATTTACATTTTAGATGTTGTCCCCCTTCCTTCTGAAGGCTGCTAAGCCTCTCCAGGAAGTACTTCAGATACAGACAACACAATGTCCTTTTCATGACAGGATTTTAGGGTTGGATTTAAATGGGAACTGGACTGGCCAACAGTGAAGAGTTTTCACACACACCCCATCAAATACACACAAAAGAACAAATGTAACAATTGTAATGCCTTGGTATTCACCTGGGATGGTATGTGTGAAACCACAATGTCCATGGAACCTGTGTGATTTATTTCTTCTAGATAAAAAAGGAAGCAAGGCTCCTGGTCCTATCAAGGCCAAGGGACATGCTTTACATCTCTGGCGTAATGTGGTGTGGGATGAGATTTCTTAGTATGAAGGGTAAAAGGAGTGCCTTAACAACCAAACTCTCGGTTGTTCCCTCCTAAAGGTCTCAGTGGCTTGGATGTCCATGTCATAGAATATGATTCTGTTAGTGGAGGGATTTCCCCAAAGTCACATAGGCTTTCAACCTCCCTTTTGCCGCTGAGAACTGGTTTACCACTCTTGGAATCCTAAAATCGATCACACTTGTAAGTTAAGGTTAGTGTTCCTGTACAAGGTGGGATAAAAATGCAGATGTTTGAGAACTACCTTAACCACTGAAGCCTAACAACCATGTCTAGAAAACATCAGCATGGCTGCAATATCAGATAGTAACTTTGTATTGGAAACTGCCATACTAAAATAAGGGGGACCTTCAGATCTACAGGAGAAAGCTAACACTGTGACCGTTTTCACTCTTGATTTTTTTGCTTGAAGATTATTCTTCAAAAGATATTACTTTTATTAATACCTAATTTGAGCACATAAAATAAACTTCATAAATTATACTATAGCTGCCAGCCAAAGGACCGGATACAGTGAGATGCAAAGTCTTCTAAGGAAGGAAAAGGGGATTGTGGCCAAATTAAGGGTGCAAAATTTGGTATAATGCTATGAATCTGCTTATATAAGCATTAATACATACATATACACTGCATGCACAGACTTACATATCTAAATGGACAGCATCTTGTTATCTCAAAATTAGAAGAGTGAACTTGTTAAAATAAATAAGAGGAAAAATGATCTATACTTGAAGTTGGCATTTAATTTTGTTATATGTTTCTTCAGCACAGCTCATATCTTTCCTACCTGTCCTAACAGATACCACTCTTGGAGCTCTGAAAGCTGACAGAGAAGGCTGTATCTGACAGTCTGATGCCTGGACACATTTCTGGTACAATCTGTAATTTATCATCATTTAAATTTTGAAAATGGCTCTAGAAGCCATAGACAAGAACTTAAAATAGTTAAGACATTTAAGTTATTTTAACTTTTTCTTCTGCCTCAAGGAAAACTTAGATAAGATTTGAGGCAAATTGGTGATCTATCCTATTTATGAAGTCCTTGGGAGATGGTGACCTTTAGTATGATACTTCAAGATTTAGGAAAGGAATTGTTAGCAAATTCATTATGGGTACATTATACAAGATGGAAGAGAAATGTGTGAACATTCTATTTAGTTGAGCCTTTCCTGCAAACCCAGAAGTACCCTAGGCCTGTGGTAAGGCTCCTACTCAGGATCCTGTGTGATACTGGAGTATTCTTTTGACACTTTCTGTACTATGCTAACATCTGTCATCAGAACTTCCATGGAGATAATGGGCTCTAATTCCATGCATGAGTGACTTGTCCCCTGACCTGATGATCGCCCTCCAATGTCCCCCTCTAAGTAACAGTGCAGAGGTTTAGAATTCACACAGACCCTGGTGAGTACTTTTTGTATAAGTTAAGCTGCCTCTTTACCCAAATCACTGTTTTCAAATTCATAATTGAAACACTGGTATTCATACTTAGAGCCCCCAAATCATGTTTAATATTTATATAAGAAGATTTCTACTTCTAACAATAGACTGTGCGCTTCTGAAGGCTTACTTTTGTTGTGTGAAAGGAATAACTCTCTCTCTCTCTCTCTCTCTCTCTCTGTGTGTGTGATGTTAATCAGCAGGCACTGGGATAGTTTTCACTTTTGTGTATGTAACTGTTAGGAACAAAGTTACACAGAATCTGCTCAGCACCTGCTTTCAGTTCTGTCAGCAGTTTTCTGAGAAGCAGAATTTCTGGGCAATATAGCTCACTGTATAGTCTTTCAGGCACAGCCACAGTACTTTATCTTCCCATCAGTGATACAGAAGGGCTCTGTTTGCTTCCCACTTTCATGGGAACTTTGGTGTTTTCTTGTTTTGGATTTAAAACTCAGCATCTGAATAATTTCTTTTGTCTCCCAAGGTGACCAATGCTTTCTGATAATATAGGCACTCAGTAAACATTGTGAATGAATCACACTGATGATCCTGAGTAGAGCATGAAGGAGAATCGACTGGGATTCAGGCAAGACTTAATTTTAGACTACAAGTTAAAAACTATTTTATTATAACACAAGGACACATATTGGAGTAGATAAAACTACCCAAAGGTGGCTTCTAAAACAAAGAAATAGTTACCACAAAGACCACCAATAATGTAAATTAGAATCTAATAATTTTAAAGAATTGATTTAACTTTAACAAAAAGTATCCTTTTTTGGAAACAGAAGCAGCTTCAAGTTGTTACATAAAAGCCCTGAAGCAAGTTGAGTAGAGAATTTACCTCTTGCTGTTTCAGCTAGCTGTAAGGAATGCCTGTGGATGACCACGCAGCTCTGTATGTGTAAGAACAGGTGAGCATTCAACATGTGTGCACACGGACACATGTTACAAATACCATGCAGGAAGAAGCAATACAGAAGTGATGGCTTCACAGCTCCATGAAGAACTTGGGTTAACCCTACGCTGATAGTTCTCTCTAGTTACAAAAGACAGGGAAGTTTATCAACCTTTCGGTGCAGCTATGTTCCCAGGCATGCTAGAAGAGGGAGCACTTCAAACTTCAGCATTTGTAAGCGTTGAAGCAGCTAACAGGAACAGAAATATTTAAGGCCAAAGGGAAACTAATGATGAGAATACAACTTTGTTCCCAGGGACGAAGGAGAAAACGAGAATACGCTAATCCGGGTACCCAGACTTATTCTTTTCTTGTCTACATAAGAATGTGAAATGTTTTCTTTAATGCTTAAACTAAAGACAGACTTAACAAAGCTGGGATAAATTAAGAAAAAGCAGAACACTTCAAATATTATTAACCTATTAAAACTTCTATGGTTTTATTCACTATTGAATAATTCCTTCTTAACACACTGGCTCTCTCTTGATCACTGAAGTTCTTCAACAAACCTTCAACTTTCTCATGGCATGGGCTGCTAAGATGACCCATTTCTGATCTGGGACTGTCCGTGTACTCTCACGCCGGCCGTGTATTAACTCTGGAAAATGTGTGCAGCCCTGCTGTCACCATGGCTGGGGCACATCGGGGCACATCGGGACCCTGTGGCCCTCATTTCTTCCTTCCCCACAGCCCTTACGTGCTGCCATGCATCTCTCTAAAGTACAGTCTTGCACAAATGCCAGTGGTGTCTGGTCCAGCTCTATTTCCACCTGCTCCTTAAACTACATAAAAACAAGTTTTAGGGCTTACCCTCATCTTTCCTCCTTCATCTCTCTCACAAATTGTAAATTTACAAACATATCAATATAAAAAGAAAGCACAAGTAAAATTTTAAAATAAAAGAAAATGAAAGCAGGCCTTACAAAGTTACTTTTCCATGTTCCTAACTAGGAATCTGCAAACTGCAGAAAAATATCAAATACATGGAACTACTAGCTGCATTACAACTGCTTGAAATCGTGAGGCTGTGTCCTTGCACTCTGGAATCAGGTACACACATGGTAGAAGGCTCTAGCTTTTCATGCTCATGATCTCCAGCCAACGACAGCAATAGGTATCACGTTGTACAGCTGCACCATGCCACGGGGTGAACATCAGGTTTTTATTTTGTGATGAATGTATCATCAGTATAAAATTTCACTGAATGAAAGTAGTCAACAAGCATGGTCTCAATAGTCAGGATTCTACCATACCACACTGAACAACAGAGAAGGGCAGACAAAAATGTGTCCTATATTTGTATCTGTGAAATACTTTAATACTATCACATCAGAATTGAGTCAGGTAGTTTTGTTGGGATATGGTCACTTATTCTACAGCTCAAAGGTTGTGAAAATGAACACACAAGAAGACAGAAGTTATAAAGTAACCAAACATATTTAGAGTTTTGCTCAGATAACTCTGTGAGTATCTCAGACTCTAAAAAACTGATGGGCAAAGGAAACATTTTTGAAAACACGGGACAAATATAATTGCTGGGATAGAGAGAGAGAAGAAAAGAGATGTTTTCTGTTTTATAGATTTTTCTCTTGGGCATAATTATAAAGTGACATTCAAGTGCAACCAGTGAAATGCCTATTTTTTTTCTCACAAAATCCAAAGACATCAGCAAAACCACCTCTGTCAGTAATAAAAATAAAAAGTCTTTGACTTTTTAAATGTTATCATACTGTCACAGCAGAATAAAATTAGCTTGAAAAACGATCTAAAGGCATATGATGCCGTTCATTATGTATGGTGGTAACAGCAGCGCTTCTCGGTGTTCATAAAGACTGCTCCATTAAATTTACCTCCAGTCAATAATTAGGAGTCCACAAATAAACCTGGGCAATTAAATCAATACTTCCAGGCAATTATATTCCAGAGTCCAGGCTCAGTGGCACAAAGAGGCACTATATCAACCTGCAGTATTAAGTAGTCTGATGCCCTTTCAACAGGGAATTTTTAATACTAACTGGCCAAAATAAGCATATATCCAGATAATGCAGAATATGTACATGTACTTCCACATATGTAAGACACTTGCTTATACACATACACAAGTGCATGCATGTGCGCACCCATACACACACACACACACACAAACACACACATGCACACACATGGACAACAACAGTATAGCTTTAGCTAGATGTAAACATATTGATTTATTATTTTATGGATATAATTGATGATAAAATTTCTAATTAAAGGAACTACAAGGTCCTAGTTATAAGGCCAACACCTAGAAAATCATTACAAGTTTATTTCTATCATTTTAAAGCTGAAAACACTTCATACCAACTATCAGTGAACTCCTTCATGTGTCAGGTACTGGGCTGAGCCTGAACAAGCAAGTAAGAAATGAGCTCCGCAGGCTGAAGAGGTTAAGAAATGAGCTCTGTAGATGGCCCAGCAGCTAAGAGCATGTGCTGCTCTTGCAGAAGGTCTGAATTTGGTTCCCAGCGCCCAAACTGGCAGCTTACAACTGTGTGTAAGTTCAGCTCCAGAGGGAGCTGATACTCTGGCCTCTAAGGCACCTGCACTCACATGCACCTCCTGCCACCCCCACCCCATAGACATGATTAAAAGTAAAGGTACATCTTATGAAAAAGAATGACCTCTTTCTCAAATCAAGTTGTCACTGTAAAAGGGATTCTCTCATACCTGTGTATCTGTATTTGAACAATTTTAATGAAAATGTCACCTATCATATTCCGTTACTGAAGTAATTTCAGATAAGGCTTAAAAACTATATAACATTAACACTAAGAATCAGAGCGCCTTATGTATCATTTACTTATTGTTCTTTGTTTCTTGTCTTGGTGCTAGGAGTTGGACTCAAGTCTCTGTCCGTGCTAATCAAAGCCCTCGGCCACTGAGCACATCTGCAGGTCTTTCCCTGCTCTATCCCTGACTCCACTACAAACACAGGAGATGCTACCAGGTGACAGAGATATAAACTAACAAAACTTAGTATCAACTTGTTTTTAATTGTTGCAGAAACATTCACAGGGCCTTTCAAAAGTCATTGACTGATGGTTTTTTGCTTTTATTTTCTTTTGACACTTTGAGAATTATGTTTTAGCTTTTATTTATTTCAGACTGGATTTCAAATAAACAATTAGGGTGTGCAAAAAAAGTGACCATAATGAAAAAGTTTTAGAACGCATTACACGCTGTCAGTGATGTCAAAACAAAAGCTGGCTATGACCAGAAAAGCAGGGCTCTCACCTGCCAATAAACTGCCCTTGATCACTTACAAGAGGGGCACATCCCAGCAGACCATGTGTGTATTAAAAGAATACTTGAAAGGGGAGGCAGAGTATATCATACTGGTCACAGTAGCAGCCTCAATAGAGCCCTGAGGGACGCCGGCTCGGCTTGGCCTTGTCGTCTTCTATGCAGCCTTCCACTCAGCCCAGAAAACGTCGATAGGAAAATGTTTGAGGGGCCTCTGGTGGAAATTTTTTCATTCTTTCTGCATTGACAGGATGCCAAATCAATATTTACTTCCCACTAACAAGCTGCTCGAGGTCTCAGTAGAAAATATTGTAGAGAATGCGGGAAGACACAGTAATAAACAGCTGTCTGGCTGTGAGGAAAACATGAATTGACTGGAAACAGGTCCACAGTAAAAGGTCACCGAAACCCATGAACTCCTCAGGTGTCCGTATCAACTTCTAACTTTAAAGACACTAATAAAGAATCTCTTTTCCTAAGAGGGTGGAAGAATGGATCCTTTCCACTCTAGCAAGCAGAGCAGTTGACTCAATAATTTAATTAATGCACTTGCTGAGGCCCGTGTTGGCTCTTTCTCAAGGCATTTGCTTCATTTGTTAAGTCCAAAGGTACAAATAGTGGGTTCACTTTACGGTTGACCCAGGGGATGCTTCTTCACCTAACAGAAATAAATAAGGGTGTCTGCAGAGGCGAGGCCGGCAATATTTATTTGGAAATTTAAATACATGAAGCACAAAAATGAAATACCTGCCCTTCAAGAAGTTTCTGAACATGCAGCATCCACTCCTTGTCGTTTTGAGCGTCTATCTTTGTCTTCTCCATCTCCTAAGGAAAGTAGAACAGGTACCTTACTTCCTGTGAACTCCTTCAATGCTGCTACCATGTAGCAGCTAGATATTGCACACATCTATAGGATATCGACTAAGAGTGACCCATTTCTTCCAAGGTGGGATACTTAAATCTGTGCTATTTGATATTTAATTTGTAAATATTCACATACACATGGAAGCTATATTTGTGATTATATATTTCACAATAAATTGAGAACCTTTTTCAGCTTTCACAGTGTGGCTCCAGATAGGGATGGATAGGAGTGAAAAAGGTGTTAGAATTAAAAGATGAGGCAGTGCTGGAGAGATGCCTGGCTCAGTGGTTCTTGCAGAGAACCCGAGTGAGTTTGCTCCCCAGCACCCTTGTCAGGTAACTCACAGTAGCCTTTAAGTCCAGAGCAAGGACTCCAACTCTACCTTCTGGCCTATGCAGGGTCTCTCTCTCTCTCTCTCTCTTTCTCTCTCTCTCTCTCTCTCTCTCTCTCTCTCTCTCCTCCCCCTCTTCCTCCTCCCCTTCCCCCTCCCCCTCCCTCCCACATTGTTAGCTTGCTTACACACAGAAACCCCACATGTGAAAAAGTGGAAGCATTTGAGAAACTACCATTCGTTGAAATTTACTACATGTCAGTCTTACTCCAGGCACTCCACACAGACTCTCATCCTTCAACACGAATTTACTGCAGCTGGATGTAGTTTAAAGAACATAATTCAGGCAAGACACTCCACCCCTTAATCTCTAAAAGATGTATAGTTCATTCTAAATAAACTCTGCTCTGTAATTAAGCACAGTGAATATATCAAGGTGCCCTGATATTGTTCAGAGTGTGTTGGTGCTCAAGTTCTTCTTACTTCCAGAAGGGTTTGCAGATTGTGTGGCTGCAGGCAGAGGTCCCTGGTATCAGGTGCATCAGCTCAGAGACATGAGCTGCTCTGGGAGTCTTTGGATCTATGAGGAACCTTTTCTAAGGTCACACATTTAAAGGAGACAGTTTGTCTAAGACCAGAGAACATCCTCATACCACCAAACAATGAAAAGCACGTGCCTGCATTTGTGAGTGTAAGTGCACAGGCACACACACGCGCACACACATGCACGCACGCACGCGCTCTCACAGAGGCACACTATCAACCCAAATCTCTGACTAGGTGACTGTCCCAAGCCTAGGTGAGACCCTTGCTCAGTACTGCTGCCTTCCCCGCACCTGTTTGGCCCTCATGTTATAACATTCTTTTACTTCCACGTCTGTCACAGATGCTGTGGCACAAATTCTGAGACTTGGAAACAGGGAAAGTAATGATGTTATCCCATTCACCCACAGGGTGAAAATGATCTCTGCAGAATTCCTTTGCATCTTTCCCAAAAAATTATTGGCAGTTTGAATATCTTTATATTATAGATCTTCTTAGCAGAAAATCTCTTAGACGCTCAGGACTGTAGTAGGCATTTCACAGAGGATGGTCTCATACAAAACCATAAGTCTAGTGCTTTATTTCATCATTGAGCAAATATTTATTGTGATTATCTTGGTATCGTCCTGTCTTAAATCTTTCCGAACAATAAATAACTGAAGACAAGCATCCCTCACACAGTTAAAGAATACTGTGCATAGATGAGACAGGGTCCTTCCCCCAGGACCCACTGATAGGAATATAATCCACTCAAACAGGAGTAGTTTACCCATTTTAAAACAGTAAATATTTCAAAAAGTACAAGTATCAAAGTAATCATTTCAGACAGGAAAGCCAGTAAGTTTGTTACAAAAAAAAAAAAAAAATCTCACACAAGTTTTTTATTAAATCAATGGTGACTTAAGTGAACTGTGTCCAGTCGAACTGGTGAATTAGGAATAGTGATGACCAGAGTGCATGGGCTGGCTAGGCAGCTAGTTCTCGGTGCTCCCTCAGAGGACATATTTTAGGTTCCAAGCACCAACAAGGTGGTACACCATTCATTATCTGTAACTCCAGCTCTAGTGGTTTCATTCCCCTCTTCTGACACCAGCAATGCATGTGGTACAAAACAATACATGAAGAAAGAGCACTCATATACATAAAATAATATAAATTAACCAAAAAAAATTGTGGTTATTCTGGGTATGGTGGTACAGACCTATAGTCTGAAAGGGTCGAGAGGCTGAAGCAGGAGGATCACCAGAGTTTGAGAACAGACTGGTA
>JADRCH010000076.1:12076824-12139270 GCA_019843965.1 Rhynchomys soricoides | reverse complement strand
CCTCTCCCTGCCTTTCTCCCCCTCTTTCTTCCTCCCTCTCTCTGCTTTTCCTTCCCTCTCTCCTCTCTCCCTTCCTTTTCCTCCTGTACTGGCTGGTTTTGTGTGTCAACTTGACAAAAGCTGGAGTTATCACAGAGAAGGGAGCTTCAGTTGAGAAGATGCCTCCATGAGATCCAGCTGTAAGACATTTTCTCAATTAGTGATCAAGGGTGGAGGGTCCCTTGTGGGTGGTGCCAGCCCTGGGCTGGTAGCCTTGGGTTCTATAAGAAAGCCAGCTGAGCAAGCCAGGGGAAGCAAGCAAGCCAGTAAGAAACACCCCTCCATGGCCTCTGCATCAGCTCCTGCTTCCTGCCCTGCTTGAGTTCTAGTCCTGACTTCCTTTGGTGATGAACAGCAATGTGGAAATGTAAGCTGAATAAACCCTTTCCTCCCCAACTTGCTTCTTGGTCATGATGTTTGTGCAGGAATAGAAACCCTGACTAAGACACCTCCCTCCCTCTGTCTCTCCCTTCAATTCTCCATTTTCCGTCTCTCTTCCTGCCTCTATCCCTCTCTGCTCTCTCCTGCATCTCCCATTTCTCTCACAGCGAGCATACACACAGACACAGACAGACAGACACACACACCCCAACAGAGACAAAAACCCTGGCTTACAAGATATACAATGTGATTAGCTAAAGAGAATGGAGGAGGCAGGAAGGGAAAACTGGCATGAGTAGCAAGCAACATGGACGTCCTAATTGCTCACTACGTCTGTATCCTTTCGTGTTGCGTACTTGACTCAAGTCTATATCACATACTGAATTTCTCGAAAGGCGTTGAGCGGGTTAAACTGTGTGTACCTTACTGTGACAACTTGACAATATCCTCATAAAATGAAATCTAAGAATTATAAAACAGAAAAGTATATTTAAGTAAAAGTACAGCAGGCCCCTTATTAACGAATATTCACATGATCTTACCATTTCATCTTCTGTGTCCAGTATTTCCTCTAGGTCTGACCGTGAAATGTTCAGGATGGAAGCTGCCAAGGTCTGGGCTTTATGGGTTGAGGTTTTACAAGCATGTCTGCTTTTCTGCATCTTCTTAAGCTCTCTGATTTGATGTCTTGTCCCATGGACATCATTTTGTAACTCATTGACCAAAGCCTAAAACATATTGGAGAGAGCATGGGTTCATATAGAAGTCATAATGAAGACAAAATGGCCCAAACATAAAAATGTGGATGCACTAGCAAATCATTTTTATTAAGGTTACTCTGATTTTATTTATTTTGGAAGCGAATGGGCTGCTATCTACCTATTGTTATTGTGTAATACACGCTCTCTTAAGTCACGTCTTAACTACTTTTATTAACCATAGCTCTCTAAGCTCAGTTTTAGATACGCTAACTGGTATCTTGGTTGGTCAAGCTTGTACCAGGCAGCCTACTTGTAATCATGAGAAGCACAAATGAGCCAATGAGACAGATGATTTTATTTAACTGTGAAGATGCTCCGTGCTTATTGATTGTAATAAGCTACTGCATGGTGAGTTTAACTGTTACATGTGCTCATGAAAGATGATGTCTGAAAACGTTGCTTCTGTAATATTTTACTAAATCTAAATTAGAGCTACTTTGGGACAACTTGACATGATCAAGCAGGGTGCCAGTGTGATTGACCCATGCCCGTAAGGTGGGAGGGGCTGAAAGCACACAGGGAAGCTGAATGACATCACAGAAGTCTTTACATCTTCCCTTTGAGAAATCAAGAAGTGCTGGTATACGTCATTCCTATAGGCAAATAAGAAAAGCACATTTTACTCTTCATGACCGAAGTTCTGTGTGGTGAGACAAGGGTCACTTTGGGAGCCTAAGGTAGGCTGGCCAGGTTTTGGGCTGTTTCAACACTTTGCTAGTTCAAAGGTTTCAATAAATAATTAACCGCAGCAGCTCTCTGATACAAAGCAAAAGGTGAAATTACGACAGCAAAGAGTACGGGTTGCTGTCATGCTGGTAGCTGTCATGTGATTTTCTCTCTACTCTTCCTCCCAGATACTAACCACACACACACACACACCAAAGTCACACCATAACACCAATCTGATACTTTAGTACAATTTGCTTTTATAACTATTTTGAAGTTCCAAATTCTCATTGCTATTATTATAAATCAAGTGGAAAATCAGCCTTGACATACCAGTATCTTCACTGGAAATTTTAAATTGGCATAGTAAATCAAATTATGCTATTGAAATTATATTTGCCTATTGAATATGTTAAAATTTTCATAGTTTATTCTTTTTTTAACTATACCGTTGCATGGGGGAAAAGTTTAATGTAGTTGTCCTAGTTAGGTATCTTTTGATACCTACATGGTAATAAATGACCACAAACAACATGGGGAGCAACGGTCAAAATCCAGGCAGGAACTGAAGCAGGAACCTGGAGGCAGGAAGGGAAGCAGAAGCCACAGCGGAGCAATACTTACTGACATGGGCTCATAGTTTCCTTTTCTTATACAACCTAGGCCCACTTGCTTATGGGCTGGGTCCTCCCACATCAATACTCTGCCAGGAAAATGCCTCAAAGACTTGCTAACAGATCAAGCTGATGTGGGCTTTTTCTTTTTTTTTAAATGTAGATGCCTGCTTCCCAGGTGACCCAAGTTAAGTTGATAAAACTCTAACTAGCTCAGTAGTTGAACTGGTGAGTCTTTAAGATGTGTTCTTTTTCTGTCTTTTACAGTGGAGACTTTCTTTTTGATGTGACTCAAATCAGAGCACTGGAAAAAGCTATAAGGTGATGTTTCTGCAGGGGACTCTGGAGGAGGATACTTGAGAATAACACCTTACATATTCAGTTAGACAAATGTTAAACATAGAGAAAGGTTGAAAACTGTTTAGGGCACATATACCTGCAACATATATATTATAATCAGTTTTCTATATTTGATTTGTCATGTATCTATATGTCCATTTAGCTATCTTACGTTCTTGAGGCATTTTAAAGAAGGTGGCAGGCATCTGTTCAGTTGGCCCCTAGTTACATTGTCATGTATATCATTAACTAATGATGAATGCTTTTAGTACTTTGGAGATCAAATTTCTACAGTGTAATACAATATGCCTTGACTGTATAGCTTTATGAGTTTTTACTAAATGAGAATTTTTTTGGCTAACCTACACCTAGGTCGAAGTAGATGGAATTTCCATCTGCTGTGGTTTGGACTCAAAATGTCCCTCACAGGCTCATGGAAAATTTGAACACTTGGTTCCCAGCTAGTGTGTTTAGGATGTTTCAGAATCTTTAGAAGGTACAGCCTAGCTGGTAGATGCAGTCCACTACAGGTTGGATTTGAGGTTTGCAACCTGGCTCCAGTCCTCTTGTTTCTTGGTGCATGATCTTTGCAGAATGTAAGCTGGCTGCTTCTTCCCTATCATCACAGCTGTAGTATCCTAGCTAAGCCTTACCACTGTGACAGAGTCAACACTAGACTATGAGCCCCCAAAAACCTTCTCTCTTAAGTTGCTTCTTGTCCAGCATATTGTCATAGCAGCAAGAACATACTATTATTATTATTTGAAAAACTGCATTCATGTCCTTTCCTGGTCAATTCCTAGTCAGTCAGTTTTTCCAGTATCATTTATCAAAACTTAAAAACAAACAGACATTGCATTCACTGTTATATGCTCTTTGTATCTGTCACTTACTAGTTGGTGATATATCCACAGATTAATTTATGAGCTCTATGATCTCTTCTGCTGATTTATGTTCCTTTTATTATGTCCGAATCATGAAGGTTTAAGTATGTTAACTTTTCAATACAGTTTCAAAGCAGAAAGTATAATACCCTGGCTTAATTCTTCTTGTTCAACATTGCTTTGCTTAGTGAGCATCTTTTATGGTTTTATACAATTCCTTACTATGTATGTTAAATATAATAGGATTATTAACAGCAATTGTACTGAATAAATACACACACACACACGTGTACTAAGATATTTTAACAGTATTAATTCTTCAAACCCATGAGCATAGTCTAATTTTCCATTTATATTTTTTCTCAATGTACTTCATCAATTACAAAAATTAACATTAATTAACAGAAATTCCATTTTCTTGGTTAAATTTTACTCCTAGTTTTTCTCTTATTGTTTTGCTGTTACTGTAAATGACCATTCCTCTCATTTATGTTTCAGAGGGTGTGTTGTTAGTGTAGAGACAGAACACTATTGACCTCATTAATTTTGAGGTATAGTGTTAGGGATTTTTTTAAGTCTACAACTGTGCAATCTGCAAGCAGTGATAACTGTACTTTTCCCCTTATGATTTCTGTAACCTTTATTTCTTTAAGTCTTTTATGTTGGTTCTGATTTTACAGAAAATACATTTCACTATTGAGTATGATGTCAGATGTAACTTTAGTGCTTTTATTGTACTGAGATCCTCTCTATATTTAATTTTTTGTTTTTAAACATAAAAAAGGTGGAATTTTGTAAAATTCTTTTTCTATATCTACTGGGTGACAATATGAATTTTTAATTCTGCTAATTTAGCATCTCATATGTACTCATTTGCATATTTGATCCATCCACAGATAAAATACCATTTCAACATAGTGTATGAGGTTTTTAATGTGACTGGCTAGTACTTTGTTGAAAATGTTTGCATCTAGCCGGGCAGTGGAGGCGCACGCCTTTAATCCCAGCACTTGGGAGGCAGAGGCAGGTAGATTTTTGAGTTCGAGGCCAGCCTGGTCTACAGAGTGAGTTCCAGGACAGCCAGGGCTACACAGAGAAACCCTGTCTCAAAAAAAAAAAAAAAAAAAAAAAAAAAAGAAAATGTTTGCATCTGTGTTTGAATGATAATGGAATGTAATTTTCTTCTCTTCCCATGTTCTCATCTAAGTTTGCTTTCAGAGTAGTACTGACCTTGTAAATAAAGTTTGGAAGTGTTCAGCCCTCTAATATTTTTGAAAGAGTTCAAGAACTGGCATTAATTCTTCTTAATGTTGGGCCAAGCAGTGGGGATGCCATATGGCACTGAAATTCTGTTTGTTGGGAGGGTTTTGATTACTGATTCAATTGCGTTACTTGTTATTTGTTTGGATTTTGTATTTCTTCATGATTCAGTCTTGCTGGGTAGCTGGTTTTCAGGAATATCCATTTATTGTAGCTTATTTGACTTCTTAGCATATAATTGTTCTGAGTATTCTCTTATAGTCTGGATCACTTCTTTGTTATCAGCCATATTTCTGTAATCAGAGTTATAAATTCTTTCTATTTTGCTTTCCTTATTAGTCTAGCTGACTAAAGATTTGTTAATTTTATATTTTAAAAAAGGAGCTTAATTTCACTGATCTGTGCTTTGTTTTCTATTCCTTTTATCTGGGTCGTTTCTTCCCTAATGAGCACTAGTCCCTTCCTTCTGTTAACTGGGCTCAATACTCTTTGCCCTGCTCTTTAAGACAGACTGTGCACTTGGGCTCAGTACTCTTTGCCTTGCTCTTTAAGACAGACTGTGCACTTGGGCTCAGTACTCTTTGTCCTGCTCTTTAAGACAGACTGTGCACTTGAGACCCTTCTGTTGACAGCTGTGATCTTTGCACTCAAACCCACATTTTCTGCATTGCATACACGCGATGAGTTTCGTTTCCACATCCATTTGTCTCATTATTTCTTTATTTCTCTCATTCATAATCAGTCCTATTAGCTTTTTGGGATCACATTGCTCAACGTCCACTTTTTCGTGAATTTTCCTCCCATTACTGATTTGTAGTTTTCCACAAATAGGGTTAGAAAAGATGCTTTGTATGAGACTTCTTTTTGTGGGCCCACACTCTCCTGTTCTGAAAAATGTTCTGTACATGTCTGTGAGGACAATGTGGTCTCTGGTGTTGCTCACGTCTGCTGTTTATGCCCTCTCTGTTGGGGCGGGGTGTACTGCTGAGGGGTACCATTCTCCTTTTGTTTACTTCCTCCGATGACTGGAGTATTTGCTTTATTTATTTGGGTGCACTAATATTTGGTAAACAGATATTTATAACTGTTTTTGTCATTTTTTTGTGTGTGTTTATTAACTAAAGTTTATCTTATTATAAATTAAGCTACTTGTGTTCTCTTGTATGGAATATCTTATTCTATATCTTCACTTTCAGTTAGGTGTGCCATCACAGATAAATGTAGTCTTTTTATGATTACTAGATCACACTTTAAAAAGAAAGATGTAAGAAAGGGAAATCTACTCAGCTACCAGGCATCTTCTGATCAGAATTTAGTCCATTTACATGTAAAATAAACATTGTCAAGTACTGTTTACTGTTTCCGTTTTGTTAGCTGTTTTCTGACCACTTGTTCTGCCATTCCTTTATTGCTTCCTCCATTCTTGGCGCCTTCCTTTGGTGACTTTGTTGTTGTTGTTTCATATACTTTGAGGTTTTTCTTTATCTGTGAATTCCTATTTTAGAATTTCCTTTGTCAACATCTTGTGACTTTCATAAAATATCTTGTAATTGTAGTATGCCATTTCCAGCTGTTAACAGCATTGTGATAATGATCACATATAGATGACACTTCTCTCCTCACATGTAGAGATTGGATTTTATGATTTATCAACAATTTTATATTGTATATCCAACATCAAACTTTTGTCATTTAGTTTCTACATATTTTAATTTGTAAATTATAGTTGAAAGTCATTTTTACTAGAGTCTGTAGAGTTCTCTTAAGGAAGCCTGGGCAGCATCCCTAGGAAGGCACACAGCCTCCATGTCAGTTCACTGGGCAGTGTCCCTAGGAAGGCACACAGCCTCCATGTCAGTTCACTGGGCAGCGTCCCTAGGAAGGCACACAGCCTCCATGTCAGTTCACTGGGCAGCGTCCCTAGGAAGGCACACAGCCTCCATGTCAGTTCACTGGGCAGCGTCCCTAGGAAGGCACACAGCCTCCATGTCAGTTCACTGGGCAGCATCCCTAGGAAGGCACACAGTCTCCATGTCAGTTCACTGGAACAGTTTTATTACCTCCCTCGTAGTGAAGGGCTGGGTTTTTGCCTACAGTATTCTTGGCTGGCAGATTTTACTTCCACTGTTTTGAGGACATCTCATACTCTCCTTATCTTTGAGGCTTTTCCGGGCAGTCCTTGGCAATCCTATATGTGTGCTCGCTCTCAGGTGGTTCTTGTATATGATCAGTCATATGTTTTCTTCAGTATTTTCTCTGCATATGCTATTTGGCAATTTAATTATATTCACCCTCATATAGAACTTTTGTGTCAGTCTCTTGGGGGGAATCTTTGCAGCTATGAAACTGTACACCTCTCCCTCTCCCTCTCCTCCCTCTCTCCAAACTTGAGACATTTTCTCATATTATTTCTTTTAATAGTCTTTTTGTTCTTTTATCTCTCTGCTTTCTAAAAATTCCTACCATACATATATTTAGTTTGATGATGTCTCAGAAGTCTTGAGGGTTTTTTCTTTTTCATTAAAAAAAAAAAAAACCCTTTGCTTCTTCTGTGTAATTTTAAATGACCTATCACTGAGTTCAAGGGAATCTTTTATGGAATATCCTACTGAATCTTTTATTGAAAATTTTAGCCCAGTCTTGTGTTATCTCTATAATTACTTTTCTCTGTAGAAATAAATGTCTCTAATTGATAATAGCTTCATTTTCTCTTGGTATAACACACACACACACACACACACACACACACCAACATATGTGTTCTGTGAGGAACATGCACATGTGTAAGGGATGTGTCTGTGCGTATCCATGCAGAGGCCAGAACATGACTCTGGATGTCTGTATTGCTACCTGTCCTATTGCTGTGAATCACTGTCTTCCGCTGGATCAGAGGCTTGCTGTGTCTCATATGCTCTCTACAGTGAGCTATGGGGTCTGCCTAGCTCTGGCCCTCAAGGCATAGCCGTGCCCACTATTTACTGGGGACTAAGGACCTCATGCTTGGAGAACAAGTACTCTTAGACACTGAGCCACTTACCCGTTCTTACATCTTTTGTCATTATACACACAGCTCAGACCTAAATATTAGTATTCAGTTTTATAAAACTTTTAAACTTAAAATCATATCTTAAAAGGAAAGAATATAAATAACAACAATTTTCTTCAATACTTACATTTTCTGAGAACACAGTTGCCACTGTAGCATTCATTCCTTTTCTCGTTTCTGTTTCCTTGACAGGCTGCACACTTTCTTCCTGTTGTTTCCTATTTTAACTAATCCCCTGCCATGTTTCCTTGTACTTCACTCACTTATCTGAATGGCTACTTGTTTGTAGGTTTCTCTTTCATTAGGTCAGATGGGCCATCATTCAGTCAGATGGGCCTTCCTTAGTTCAGATGAGTCTTCATTAGGTTATCAGATTACATCATGTTTCTCTTTTGCATGATCTGTCAGTTCCTTTAATATTTTCATGGCTTAAGAAGAAGCCACTTCTAGCCTTTATAGATTTGTTTTCACAAGGAAAAGCACTCACCAATTAATCCAACTTCTGAGTTCAGATGGGCTAGCCAGTAGCACCTGTGTGCAGTGTGCTTGCTGTCAGGATCCCTTAGATTGGCAAGGGTATTACATATGAGGTCAAGGAGGCTCCTGGATGGGCTTTGCATTCAGACCTTGTTACTAGTTGGATGTCGGCTGTTGTTAATAACTAGCTACAGGCTATGTTCCTTGGTTGTGTCATTCCAATGGATAGACTTTCAATTGAGCTTTCAAAATAGGGTTAGACTTTCAATATAGGGTTGGCCTCTTCAGAATTTTTCAAAAATCTGCCTTTATGAATTTGTTGAGAAAGGATATAAAATAGTCTTTGTGAATGTTGTAGATGGATTTCAAATGAGAGTATCCTTTCTATTTTGAATTACTGGTTTATGAATGTACTATAGATTAAGGGTATTATGGGAAAATAATGGTCTCGTCGATCTCTTTTTTTATTTCCACCCTTCCTTCAAGCATTGCTTAGCATATTATTAGGGACAGAGATGGATCACATTCCTATTTTCTTTGCAAATTACCCATATATGGCAATATGAAATAACACCTATGTCCTTTATAATGATGTCCAATTGTCCCAATACCAGAAGACATTGTCAAAATGAAAATACTTTCTTGGATGGACATGTCAACAAAAAGCTACTATGTTTTCAATTATGATCATTTATTATAGCCAGCAGCAGTAGTATTCAGTAAACAGGAAACCGTAATATTGCACTCTTACTAGATCTAGTTTTCCAGTTTTATTTTCTTAAAGTTTTTGAGTCTTATCTGTGATTAGCTAATAACAAATGATCTTGAGTTTCACCTAAAATCTCGGAAGTCATCATCCTTATCATGGTTTCCTGAAGAAATAATGCATTTTAACAGCTTTTTGAAAAATTCTGAAGAAGCTTGAATTCCTGGTTCTGGGTCAAGCGATGGCCCTTTTTGCTAGGAGAATCCCAGGGTGCTGCTGGGTTGACAAGTAATTCAGAAGTGTGCCTATGTCTATCAGCATTTAAATGGGTTTACTGAGGTATAGTTTATGTAGTTTAAAGTTCACCAGTTAATGTATTCTTATTAAAACATTTTCCTTTTAAAAGCTCTAATTTTCCTCTAGCGAGACAAAGATTAAGTATGAATTCAAGGTGATTATATTACAGAAGTGTTTAAAACTCCTAATTAAAAAATATATCAGTGCCTAAATATTAACCATGCAAATGTAAACTTAAAATTGGAATGGTCAACGAATGCCTATACTAAAGAAGAAAGAAGTACACACACCCCAAGAATCAAACTAAATCTTACCAAATAAAAACATATATTGATAAGGAAACCATGCACAGGTTCCAGCTAAATGCTGTTGTTTGGCTGGCATGTATTTTATAGTTAAGACAACAACAAAAATAATTTTGAGGACATGGTGTCTGGCATATGACCCTCACATACAAGCACATTAACAAGCATATATATATATATATATATATATATATATATATATATATATATATATATATACACACACACACACACACACATACATATATATATCAAGGCGGACTCAAATTGAGCAAATACTTCTAGAAATTTCCCCAGTGTGTTTTATCCAGTTACTAGGAGAATTCAAAGCCTCAGCTCTGCAACATATATCCAGCCCAGATGCTCAAAGCACTTGATTTCACCCCAGGGCCAAATTCCATATTCAAGAGTAGATCTAGAGCAGATGGCCCTTCCACCTCTTCTGTAATCTGCTTGTGCCCTACAAATAAATGAGAAGACTACAGGGAACACAGATTCCACAACAGGACCAGAGCAAACATTAGTACTATTAAAACTACTGATAATATTTATTAAGTAGTTTAGTATACATGATATCTAACAAGCTCTATGAAGAATACATTGTGATTATCATGATCCATATAAAAACTATATATAGTTAAGAATAGCTCTTGATTTTACATTTTTAATCCAAAAAGTAGCTATAATTCTGGCACCATGTGCATATGTGTGTGTGCATGTATGTATCTGTCTGTCTATCTGTCTCTCTGATCAATTCCTCAAGAATGTAATGAGTGTATTGGCTGATGGTACTATAAAGGAAACTATTGATAATGTTCCTTAAAGTTGGCTATACAATATACTTGAAACAATGAAAACTAAAAAGTGTACAATTGCATTTTACTTGTACACATAATAACTTATCAGGAGATAACTATCCTCTCACTTACCATTGCTATCAATAACAGTTGATACTTGTAGAGCAGTCCTGCTTTGCCAGGAAGCATTCTGAACTTTTAGCAATGAAGATTTACTCAAACCCTAATCCCGGCTATGCTCTATTATCATAATCATTTTATGCAGAGGGAAACTGAGGTCCAGGAGATTAAGTCAGTTGCCTGAGATCACAAAGCTAGCATAGAGCAGAGTTGAACTCTGATCTCATAGCTGCAAGGTTAAAGGAGAGATCCTATGGAAGACCCTAAGCTAACTCTGGAAGTGGCTACAAAGACAGAAGGAAGTAGAACTTGAGAAAGGGTAAGAGTTGGAGAGGGGAGAGTGAGTATACTCAAAAGGCAGGGTATCATTCAGTTCCAAAAGCACAGAAGCTTGGATATGACACAGCCAACACAGCAGGGCCCCAGAACCTGCAGATGGCATGTTACTTGAGCAGGTGAACCCTGAGCATCGCTGCCCAGTCCCAGGTCACTTAAGTAAAGAAGAGAAGTGGCTGACTCCCCTTTACTAAGACACAACCTCCCATTCTTGACCAAAATTTCTGTATCTGGCTGCTGGTAGCCTTTGATTAAGAAAACTTAAAAAGAGGCATGATATTAGTGTCAAGCACACATCAGAATAAAACACAATTACAACAAATACAGCAGAAATCACCACTGGAAATTGAGAATTTTTAACTTTTAAATGCCAAATGGATATGTTTTTGTCATATAGATTCAACTGTTAAAAAACAATGTAATGTTTCTATAATTTCCTGCATGTATGTCTGGGTACCACATGTGTGCCTGGTACCCTTGGAAGCCAGAAGATGGTTTCAGATCCCCTGACACTGGATTTACACATGGTTGTGAGCCTCTGTGTGGGGACTTGGAACTAAACTTGAGTACTCTGCTAAAAGAACTAGAGCCCGTAACCAGTGAGCCATTTTTCTAGCTCCTATCTAAAGCTTTTAACTATTCATTTAGTTAACTTGTGAAATGCAGATTTGGGGTCCTTGAGAAACATGATTTAGTAGATTCAGGGCCAATATTATATATTTTGTATAAATAACAAGAGAATCAAATGATTCTGAAGTTGGTAACCTAAATACTAAATGTTTTAAACAAAGTGTGAACATTCCAAAAGAATACTAAACAGAGCCATTTTACACATTCTCTTGAGACAGGTTCTTACTGTGTAGCCTAGGCTGGCCTAGAACCCTCTGTGTAGATCAGGTTAACCTCATACTCACAGAGATGACCCTGTTTGTACCTCCTGAGTGCTGGAATTAAAGGCAAATGCCAGCATGCCTGGGTTTCACTATACCATTTAAAATGTTACTCAAATTAAAATTTCATGAAACTAACAATCTCAAATTTATTTATTATTTATACTTTATATAATTGTTGGTTAGTATAAAGGACCAGTATGTTACCTTTAAGGATTTGTATGTCATCTTTGAATAACTAGAGTTTATAGACTCAGGCATATAAGTAAAAAGAATCTTTTTTAGGTTAATTTTTGCTAACCTATTTTCTGTAGAGAAATATACAAATTATTTTATCATGGTCACAAAACTACACTAAGTGGATAAAATCAAATTAAATAGTCATAAAATTAGCTTTCCTATCATACAATTTCTGGTTTTTATTTACCTTTTTTTTTCTTTGAAATGACCACATTTAAAATATATTTCATAAAAATAATGATTGAAAATAATAAAACTCGTGTCTAAGTCATAGTTTAAATCCTGTCTAAAAGCACAGCAAAAAAACCTCAAAGCTGAAAAGAAAACAGGAAAACAAAGTCATAATAAAAATGGTCCTACGTGGGTCAAGTAGGAAGAATATTCAAAGAGATATTTTGTTATAAATTAAATGGTGGGACTTCAGTAAGCAGAAGGAAAATGGCATTTTAAGACAGGAAAGACAAATTACATTCACTTAAATTAATCTTTTTAATCATTCACGATCTTCCTAAGCATGCATTATTGGCTTGGCTTTATACCATTTAAAACCTTTATTAAAGGAGGTCAAATGTTTATTTCATTCATTTTGTAGCTCCTTTTAAATGAGAAACTTCCTAAGGATCTATGATTTCTAATGAAACAAAGCTGGCCGTCTCCCTGGCACATGTCTGACAATGCCCTGGGCTCCTATATAGTGGGGGATGTACAACAAAATAGCACACAGCTAAAACCCAGTTATTTGCCAGTGCATAATTAGAGTACAAGCCCAGGAATATTATTACTTGTAAATAAGATCTATGCCTAAAGACATTCTGAAATACTCAGCAGAGTGTCTTATTTACTGAGGGCTTCAAATATGGCCCAACTGTTGATCTGTCTAGAGAGAAAAATCATACGAAGACATTAAGATAGCATAAGTGTAAAATAACTTATTTTACAAATTTTAAAGTTTAACACATTTTAGATTTATTTTTATTTATGTGAATGCATTTGTCTGTCTGTGTGTATGTCATGCATGTGTACTTATCCAAAGAAGCCAGAAGAATGTGTCAGATCCCCTGGAGCCGGAGTTACAGGCAGCTGTGAGCAGCCCTTATGTGGGTGCTGGGAACTAAAGCTGGATCTTCTGCAAGGGCAGCAAATGCTCTTAACCCTGTGCCAGCTCTCCAGCCTACTTAGTGAGGTATAAGCTGGTGGCTCATATTATGGTGAATCATGGAAATGAAGGCAGTGGCTGGAGATGTAACTTTACAGGAAGATATTTAAATTTTTATTTCATAAAATGTCACAGCTGGAAAATGCACACCTACTGAGGTGATAGGACTGCCTGGGGTCTTCCTGTTCGGCCCTGTTTCTACATTCTTGAATGCCATCTGCAGGGAGTGGACCATGCTCACTAAGGACTGAAGCACAGAGGGAAATGTGGTGGGGGCAGTGGGGAAAAGAATGGGCTTTCTTCCCACTGCAGACCATTTTATACCCAACATTAATGGTCAATAGGAATACCATTCATACTTCACATTTCCAAAGCAAATTTCATTTATTAGTGATCATTCTTGTTCGCCTGTTCTTTCCAAAGCACTATGGTTCATGCTGTGGAGATAAAGATAATAATATATTGTTCCCAATATTAAGGAAATCACCATGGTCTAGCTGGCGGTGATAGAGTTTCTTACTAACTACATGACAAAGAATAAAGGGTACTGAATAGAGTTATTGACACTTTATAGGGGATTAAACAGGGCAGAACCATCCCAGCTTCTGTGCCCTCAGTGACTCCTGCTCTGGAGAAGGAAGGAGGAGCGCTGAAAGTATCTTCCCCTCCTCCAGCACTCACAGCTCAGGAGGTTCTCTGTGGAATCAGCTCCTAAATCTTTCTGGTTACTTTGATGTTTAGGTGGCATCTAGATAATACAATTGAACCATCACGTATGTGCAGACATTTGCCTTTATGTTCTGAGTCATTTGCCACTTCTTGGGCTGTACTGAACTCATATGCCTTAGCTTAACTGAACACAGGAGTACTTTTGTCCTTGCTTCGGGGATTTTTAAAACAGAGTGGAAGTGATTTAATTCATTTTAAGTCTACCTTCATTACTTGACTACTGCCATTTCATTACCAAACTAATGTTAAGAAAGAAATATTAACAATAGGGTGGATGACTTAAAACTCAAACAACAAAATCTGCTACAGGGAAAATTTGAACACTGTGACCACCAGGGAAGGAGAAAAGGTTTTGTGAATTAGTAAATCAAGAAGAAAGCCAGGAACACACCTGCCCTCCTCATGAGAATTAGAGGCAGAAGAAGCAACAGTCTGAAACCAGCTGATTATATCTATATCTATCTCTGTCTATATCTATCTATCTATCTATCTATCTATCTATCTCATTTCTAAGCAGTAACATCAACAACAACTAAAAGCAAGGCACTTGACAGCTCCCCAAATCCTCAGAAAGAGGACACGGCCTCTGCCTGGAGGAAAGCACTAGTGACTAAGCCTTCAATGGCTCCAACCTTCACAAAGACGGTGAACTCTTCGATCTTCTCATTGGCCAATAGCAGTTTCTTCTGTGCGCCTTCCAGGACCTGCTCACTCTGCAGCGCTAAGCCTTGGAGCTGCTCCGATGCTGCTGTCTCAATCTGAGCCATGGCTGTCTCTGTGTCATTTAGCTTTGATATCAGGAGACTCATCTTGAGATCCTGCAAAAGGTTGATATTAACAAAAGAACAACGTGCTTCATATTGGGAAAGGTAGTTACGCGAGTCAATGCATTATTCTGCACCTGCAGCCGACTTTCATTTGGGTAAAGATAATGCTTGCTTTTCTTTAATTTGCTAATGCACCACACTCATTAAGGTAAGACAAGGTCAGTGTTCATGTGGTGTCACAGTATTCTTTATAGTTATGTGGCATTATGAAGCAGTTCATATTGATGTAGGGAGAAAGGGCGTCGGCATTAGAGATGAGAACAGCATCACTGCATCCCCATCTAGATCTGGGTGTTCAGACACACACCTTCTTTTCTAACTCCTCCTTAGCTTTCTGGTACATCTGTTCATACTGTGACTTCTCTTTCACAGCAACGTTAAGTCTTTGCTTTAGTGAATCAACTGATACCTTCTTGTTGGAGCATTCTTCAGTTAATGTCTTCACCTGCAATAAAAGTATAAAGGCAGTTACTGTTAACAAATACATTAGAGTAGTATACTGTACTGTGTCACCAGAAACTGCATTAGTCAGGTTGAAGTCACTGTCCCATAAACTGCATCAAATCAGTCTACGTGTAGTATTCACATCATGAAGGAACTAGCAACTCTTAACAACCTAACTAAAATGTAGGGTACGTATAATAGAATAATAACGTTCTTTATATGTTTCAAAGAACAGCAGAAAAAACTGCTGCTTTCCACTTGAAGCTTAATGCCACTAGAGAAGTAATTCCATAAGCAAGCCTTTCAAAGGTACACCTGAAACTAAAGTATAAAGGAGGGGCTGGAGAGACAGCTAGGCAGTTAAGAGCATTTGTTCCTCTGTAGAGGACACAGGTTCAATACCCAGGACCCACGCGGCAGCTCACAACCATCTGTAAGCTCCAGGGGATCTGAAGCCCCCTTCTGACCTCCACAGGCACCCAGCATGCATGTAGTGCACAGACATACATACAGGCAAACATCAATACAAAGGTTAAAAAGTTAAACTTTGTGGGCTGCATAAATAGCATTTGAAAGTTTAAACCGAAAGACGAGAGTGGGTGGGTGGATGGGTGGGTGGGGGAATACCCCCATAGAGGCAGGGGGAGAGGGGAGGGGATGGGGGTTCCAAAGGGGAGACCTGGAAAGGGGGAAACATTTGAAATGGAAATAAAGTATCAAAAAAAAGTTTAAACAGCACTGGTACATTAGTCTGATTCTGTCCTTTTACACTGTAGGTTTAAATAATATAAAATAATAAATAGGGACATCATTATGTACAACACAAGTACTAGATACTTTAAAAATTAAGCATTTTCCTGCATTGCAGTACACAAATAGGCACACTCTGTATGTATATTATGTGTGGAATTGTGGAGACTTGAATTCTGAAACAAATAAAAACAGTGTAACTAGATAACTGCATATATATGTGTGTGTGTGTGTGTGTGTGTGTGTGTGTGTGTGTGTATTTTACACAGATGCTCAATACTGAACAGTGTTGCTAAAATGAATGCAATACAAAATAACATATCAGTGAACACAAAAAATGGTACCTTTTTTTCAAGAGTTTCTAACATTTCATTAAAACTCTCATTACTTTCTGAATTTAGTTTCTGTCGAAATTTCAAGTCCTCGATCAGGTGTCTTTTCATGGTTATATCTCTCTCCATTCGAGATGCCCTTAAGGGAGAAGAATTTAACAGGAGCAGAAAGTATCTTGATATACTGTACCCATGGTCAACCCTACTGTTAGTTTTGAAAACATGACATTAATGCCACTAGGTCAGTAAAATAAATTGCATTTTAATAAGCATCTAAGTATCATATACTTTAGCAAAATCCATAATCTGGTTGTGACTTTGTTATTGTTACATATTTGTATTATAGCAAAAGAAAGATTAACTGAGAAAGATCATTAAAATTTATAGAATTTATAAAACTGAAGTTATATTTAAATTACAGTTTTGCATTGCTTAGGTATATTGAGGTGATACTTAGAAACGATCAAAATCCTAACAATGCTAAGAAACAATACTGTAACTGTGTTAAAAATGTAAAATTCCTGCAATATGCAAAGAAACTGTAATCAGGAACACTAACTTTTACCCGCTCAGTTGAGACTGAATTCATCTATCAGTTCGCCTTGCAATGCTGAGTATGGTGCACGCAGTGGTGGCTTCAGTGACATCTACTCCTGATGTTGTAATTATGGCTCCACTGTGATGGTAAGTGACAACAGCTCATACTGACTGGACCATTGTTATCTGCAGCTATTACAAACTCTTCAAGTACTGACTCACTTATTCCTCAGGAGAACTTCAAAAAATTAAGACTATTAGATTGAAGTGCAGAGCTAGTAGATAGAGGAGCCAGGACTCAGTTTCCCTAGACTCCTCAACACTAACCATGGTGATACACTGCCCTTGGTCTCTCTCTATATATTTCAAGACATTTTCAGCTAAACATAAGAATGGTTTTTATTTGGAAGGTCTGGGAGAGAGGGTCTCACATTGGAGCCCAGGCTAGGAGGGACTAATGACAAGGCCTAGGTAGGCCTTGGCTTCGTGGCAATCTTCTTGCTTTGGACTTTCCAATGCTGGAATTACAGGCACAAAGCATCACATTCAGCCAGTAATCTTCTGTCTAAGTTTTATTTATTAATATGTTAAGTAAGTATCACTCGTAATACTGCCTTCAGGTAGTCATATAAGAAATTTACCAATGATGCGTTCTATCTAAACAGATTATCACATAAAAGCTTTAAAAGTTATAAAGTACAAAGAAAGAGAAGCACATTTACTGAATAGCATTGGATATATAAACTCCTTTAAAAATAACATATGTTAAAGGAGCTCGAGCTATTTTATGAGCAAGCAAAACTTTCAATTTTGACCTTAGTTATAAACCTAGGAATTAACCCTATTCTAGTCCTAATCTATATGTTCTTTTAGTCTTAGAACTGTAGGTTTTTGTTTAGTCTTAAACTCATGAATTTATATTTACTCTAATTCTGCTAAATAGGGAAAACTGGTGTTAAATATTTTGCTCTAAAATAACAACTACGTTGTCGTCAATAATGCTATATGGAGTATTCCTTAAAATTCCATCTTATGTTGGTTTAAACATGAACTTAAAATTGTACAATTCCATTGTTAAAGGTAAAAATTGGTATTGTTTTAGAGTGCAATGGTGAGGAGAACTGATGGCCACTAGGTGGCAGCAAACACAACAGATAGAAGAACGGAAGGATGCCTACTTTTCATGCATCTCCTTTATGTGGTCATCTTTTGCCAGGAGTTCCAGTTTCAGAGACTTCACATTTGATGACTGTTTAGTGAGTTCATTAGTTGCATTCTGGATTAAAATAAACACACATTTCAGTTCATCTCTCTTAGATATAAAACAAAGTCACTGGTTTGAGAAAGTAATAAATTTGTTTTAATTATGCTAACAATGACTAAAATATTTTTACTTTTAATTTATTATTTGATTATTTAATACTTTTAATATATTATTTGATTATTCTATATTTTACAAATAAGATAAAATATAACCATTATATAGCATGCCAGACCACATAGAAACATGAACAACAGTACAGGACTCAAGTATTTTAATAGGAAATAGGACTTGTGTGAGTAAAATGTAAATGTGCAATTAAGAATCTTAAAGTGAATGACAGATTTACTCACAAGCTGCATTAGATTAAATGTGATCACAGATAACTTGCTGTCCCCTAAAGTATAACAACTGTTTGCCAACTCTTAAAATCTGGTCTCGTCTATGATTTGCTTTCACCAAGACAACATGGGTGAAATGATTCTGTGTGAATTCAAATCTGGGCCCTCAAAGCCCTGGGTCTCTGACTTTGTGTTTTTGCACTCGTGCCCTGGGGTCACCTTTCTGGATGGCAGTTCCAAGGCCATGTACGGGTTGCAGGTGACAGCCACCTGAGCATCTGGCAGACTCAGGTGTGAAGCCTGCGCTGCATCTTCCAGCCTGGCAAACAAATCTTAAGAATGAGAGAAGCCAGAGGTGAACAGCAGAAGGAAGAACAGACAATAAACCGCAGTGTACCAATGATATTTGAGGATAATCTGTTTTCGAATATTGAGTGACTGGCAATTTTATTAAACACTAAATTCCTCTCTGTTTGAACTTACTAAGAGTAGCAATTGTTACTTAAGGATTTATACATAATTAATATATTTCAGAGCAGATTAGCTTTGAGTTATTTCTTGTTCATCCCATGTAGGAATCAGGAAACCACAGTATCAAGACAGCTAATGTCATCTTGATTCAAGTTAAAGTTAAAGATATAATCTGAAACATCACTCAATTCTGTTGATATTTTAGCTTTTCTGTTCACACAATATTGTTAATCTACTTGAATTACACCATCTGTTAAGTTCAGAAAGTGTTAAACAAGTATGAACAGAATAAACTTTGTTTTTTTTTTCGAGACAGGGGTTTCTCTGTATAGCCCTGGCTGTCCTGAAACTCACTCTGTAGACCAGGCTGGCCTCGAACTCAGAAATCCACCTGCCTCTGCCTCCCAAGTGCTAGGATTAAAGGCGTGTACCACCAGGGCCCTGCCAGAATAAACTTTTAATGTCTGATAATCTCTGTTTTTTTCCTGCTCTCAGCAGTCCTGCCTAAGACACCCCTCCCATCCCTCACTCTGCATCCTGCAAACTTGGTGTTCCTGAAGCATTTTCTGTTGAGAAGTAAAACAGACGAGTAAATAAGTACTTTATTTAAAACAAAAAGCAAAAGACAGCATGCAAAGTCGGATACTGTTTCAAATGAATATGTTCAGTAGATTTTAAGACAGTTATCTGATTCCAGTCTGCTTTGAAACACAAAACTATATTTTATATAGCTAAAAATGCAGAATCCTTGACTTGTGGAGAATGGAGGGACTAGTAACTAAAAATGAAATGATGGCCATATCTCCATCATTTGTCGGATGGAAAGTCTGTTATTTTAGCTTTTATTATCCACCTCTAAATCTACCTCCATAGAGTTCCTAGAGGAAACATGTTTAATTGGGCAAAAGAAGACAGAGAAAACACACATGAGCTCTACACATAAGAAAGGCACCAGTTCCTGAAAAGTGTGTAAGAGATGACCAGAAAAGACCAGAATTAGACAAAATTAGTATATAGACCTTTAATAGATTAAACAATGTTCCTAAATCTCAGCTAGAAATGACCGACTTCCTAGTTAATCACCATTAGCAGTCTTATATCTGTTGAGAGTTAAATTGTAGCCCCTAAAAATGATATGCTGAAGTCCTCACTTAGCCTCCAGTACTTCAGAAAGTGCTGTGTTTGGGGATGTCTCTTTAAAAGGGTAACAGGTAAAATGAGGTCTCCGGGTGCCTTAATGTAATATGATGGGTATCCTTGTAAAATAAGACACAGGGATCTTGGAGGGAAGCCCACATGGAGATAAAGGTACAAGGCTGCTCTCTACATGACAAGAAGCAACGCCTCAAAAGAGGGACAAAGTCAGCACTTTCATTTTACCCTGCCAGCATGCAGATCTTTAAGAGAGGCAGCAGCTGTTTGGTTGCTGTTTGTTTTTGTTGTTATTTATTTGTTTTAAGGCAGGGTCTCACTATGTAGTTCTGGCTGCTCTGGGACTCACTATGTAGACCAGGCTGGCTTCACACTCACAGAGATCTGCCTGCCTCTGCCTCCAGAGTGCTGGGATTAAAGCCCTGCAGAACCAGATCCAGCTGAAAAGAACTGTTTTAAGTCAGCCAGTCAGTGGTATTTTCTTATTACAGTCTAGCAAACCAATTTGAAATACTGAAACAAATTTTGAGGAGCAGGGAGTATTGTGTACTTAAATTCTTCCAGAAAGTTTCTATACTAAAACGTGAAGCAGGAAGAAAGCAAACATCATCCTTTTTGTCTCTCCACAGACAGCTCATTGTCTAAAGACTACGCTTTCACACGGGCCACCAAGCTGCTTGGGGTCTTCTCATGCCTCAACTTTGTCTCACTTCCCCTCCGAAACTAGACAGATATTTATATACAAGTAAAATCATAATGTAAATATCTTATCTCATGGAAACTTGTATAGATAGGCTCATTATGTTAGTCCGCATTTCGATTTTTAAAATTGTTGTTGGAACATCTGTAGCAAGCAAAATCAAATAAGACAAATATAACTTAACTTAAAGGTATGACAACTAAAAACATTAAAAGCCAGATGATACTGACTCTATCATTCTGTGTTCTCTTGGTGAGAAGCTAAATTAAGAACATGAGTACTTGTCAAAGAACTATAACTGAACATATACACAGTATATAATTAAAGACAAGCACAATGGCTCCATCTTCAGGTATATGAAAACTAAACACTGAAATATTTAATTCAAAAACTGTATTTATATTTCCTAGACAAAACCACATTTCAAGAGAATGCACATGCTCCAAAATGTGTAGTTTTTCTTTACATTTCTAGTATGTATGACCTCCATGTAAGAACTGTCTCAAGGTGCTATCCAGGAAGCAGCTTAATTAATGCCATTTCACAACAGATTATTACTAATGATGGTGTGAGCAATGGCTGAGAATGGCCATGCACGTACTCCATAGTTTGCCATCTAACTGCCTTTATTGTAGTCACTTATACGATTATAAAGCACTCGGTGCATTACAGTTAGACCCTCACTTCCTGTGACACCTATCACAGCAATGGTCCTGTATCTACTGCTGTCAGCTTCCAGCCTGCAATCCTCATGAAGAAAACAATTAAATATGGGAAAAATAATCATTTGTATTAGAATGCAGAAAATGAACTTTCTGTTTAAAGCACATAGATCTTGCTTCTCACATTTTTATTTAAACTAAGGTGAGCCTCATGTTACAAGTTATCTGGAGTTAGATAGAAACTTCTATAAACAAAAAGAATTCTTAGTATCCTCATCCCCAGGTTTAACTTGCTGCTGACAATCAAAACAATCATTTTCTGGTTTTCCTTTCTCCCCTTGGCCATGTCTTTCTTCCTTGAGTCCTTTTCTCCAGCCAACAGCTAAATTAAACTAGTAGGAAGTGTACTGAAGAATTCCTACTGTGTTGATACAATGTGTTTAAACGGAGTTTGTTCATCTGTAGCAAGATACCGAAAACATCAGGAGTAGAATGTCAGAGAAGAAGACAGTGGCTACTTTCGGTTAGCTTCTAAGGTAGGATTTCAGGGTGCTTATTAGTCTATGAAAGGAAAAAAATCAAATAGAAACAGTGGAAAGTAGAAAGGGAATAGACCTAGAGACTTGAAAGACATTCAGATGCAATATTCATGTTTTTCGGAATATTTTGTCATGGTGACCTTTATTGAACTAAATTAGAATCCATTAAATGTCTTTAAGGATGCAGTGACTTATTAGATGTTTTTTGAACTTATCATCCTATATAATCACCTTTAGTTTACACTGCAATTGCTTTATTTCCAAATCCATGCTCCTTGAAGGACCCAGTGTGGTAACTTGTATCTGTGGGGCCATTATTCTAGAAACTTCTTCTGCCAAGCTCGTTATATCAGATGAAGACTCCACTTTCTTCAACAAATCTTTTTCTTTTCGAAGTTCAGCTAAATCAAGAGTGAGCTTCTTTAAAAAAAAAAGATACAAAAATATTCAGAGTTAATCTAATGATTGTCAGTATAAATTACACAGAGTAGGAAATGTCAAAGAAATAATTCAATTAATTATAAAATAGTTATAAAAGCATTACAAAAATTCTAAACTCTCCCAGGTTTTAATTAGTGTCAGAGTCTACAGGTTTAAAAAAAACAAATAAATAAAACAAAGACACCACACCCAGCACTTTGAGTTTGTTGGTCTTTTCTCATAATGACCATTGCTTACACAGGTACATGGGTGAGACACACACATTCACACACACACACACACATACACACACAAAGAAAGAGACATACAGAGAGAGAGAGAGAGAGAGAGAGAGAGAGAGATTCATTTGATAACTTTGACTCTGGGGTGGCTGTACTTTGTAGGAGCCAAGCTGGAGCAGGACGGGATAACAGATGTTAGCTGTTTATTCCACTGGGTAGATCTTACTAGCCTATGTAGCAGCCAAAACACTTCTCATTTAGCAACAGAAATGCTAAGTCCAATTAGCAGATGAGGCTTGTTAGGGATTTAGTTAAAATAAATACCATGCAAACAAACTCACTCGGTTTTATCTACTTGAATGATAATTAATTGATCAGCCTTATTGTTATATTGAGGTGAAATAACACTGTACTATATATGACATTTAAAAATCATGAATATTTTTGCTAAATAATATATTGAGAATGTTTTTAAGAGTGAACAGACACAACCTTACTATCAGTATTTCTTCCTTGTTAATCTAGTTAGAAGAACATCACCAAATTGTAATAGCTTAGCAACTCAGAGCACTTTTTTATTCCAAAGCTTATAAACTGGCAATTGAACACATGAAACAATCACACAAAATGATTCTGAGATCCCTCTGAAGAAGGGAAAAACTTTTTCCTTGTTATGAATTCCAATCAGGAGTAGCAAACGATGCCATCAAGTAACTAAATTGTATGGTGATCTAAACATGTGACATACTACACTGAAAACTATTTATGTACAATGTAAAATTCACAATTAAATATGTGCTTGTATATATATGAACACTTAATGACATGAATTCACACCTAGAGCTTCAAAATTCTGACAACCAAAGAACATTGGCAAAGTGTGTTTTGGTTTACAAACTGTTTCTTTGGCCATGTTTTAGCGTATGACCTAGTTGCAATCTTTGCATCTCAGGGCACACTTATTTATAAATTGCCCCTAACAGTTGATATGTGAACTCAAACTCATAATTTCCTTACATCTGGAACTCTGCCTGGCACAATCCAGGCTTGACTCCTCTCTCCTCTCTCTTAATTCTCTGGGTCCAGCCAACGCCCAGTTCTGTGCATTAGGAAGTATTTCTTATTTTCCTTCCCGTGTGTCACTCACTCAGTGCTAACGTCATATGGGGACTACAGCTAGAGTCCTTCTCCCTGTTCTCCCCAACCTTCCTCTACCTTCATGTCACTTCTGCCTACTTCCTAAACCAACACTGTGCATCATTACCTCATCTGAAGCCCTACCAAGGCATTTCATGCTGACAGAATAAAATTTAGCTGTTTGTAGAAAATAGAAGATTTAGCTTCAGTTTTTGTTTCAGGAGAGGTCACCTGAAGTCAGTCTTGCCTGGCACATCCTGTTAGAGGCTCAACACACTGTACTTTCTCAGTTGTGAAAGTATTCTTTTACCTTGTACCTTTAAGGGAAAACTTGTAACTTTCTTAACAAAGATTTTTTTTTGGTATTCATCTTTCTTCTGCAAAGCAATGTTTCTGCTCTCTTAGCTCCCACAGCAAATGCATTTTTCTCATCTTGAAATCCTAATACATATTAATTGTAGATAAGAATGGTTTTTACTGTGATGTTTTAATACATGCATATAGATGTATCTTGATCATGTTGACTCCCCCTCTCTGTTTCCCGTCCATCAATTCCATTCTTTTCCCAACTAGTGCCCTTTCTAATTTCAGGTCTTTGTAATTAATTTATTCATCTGGTGACCAGGTAGTTTGAGATCCTCCTGTGGCCACAGTTGAGGGATTGTTGATAAACACACGGGCAATTAATCACACACACACACACACACACACACACACACACACACACACACGTAATAACTGCCTGTATATCTTCAGAGAGGGGTAGGATCTCATGAGCCCCTCCCCTTCTATGACATAATGCTGACAGGTCCTGTCTTCTGCAGGCCTTCTTCAGGATGCAGTGACATGAAGACAGCTTTCCACAGCATTTCCTCTAGCTGTTACATGCTTTCCACTCTTTTTTAAAAATATTTTTATTGGATATTTTGTTTATTTACATTTTAAATGTTATATCCCCTTTCCTGGTTTCCCCCCTCCCAGAATCCCCCTATCCAATCCCCCTCTCCCTGCTTCTATGAGGGTGTTCACCCACCCACCCACACATTCCTGCCTCCATGCCCTTTGTTCCCCTACACTGGTGCATCTATAGAGCTTTCATAGGACCAAAGACCTCTCTTCCCATTGATGCCTGACAAGGCCACCCTCTGCTATATATGCAGCTGGAGCCATCTGTACTCGTTGGTTGGTGGCTTAGTCCCTGGGAGCTCAGGGGGAGGAGGGTGACTGGTTGGTTGATAATTGTTGTTCTTCCTATGGGGTTACAAACCCCTTCAGCTCCTGCAGTCTTTCCTCTAACTCCTCCATTGGAGTCCCAGTGCTCAGTCCAATGGTTGGCTGCGAGCATCCACCTCTGTATTTGTCAGGCTCCAGCAGGGCCTCTCAGGAGACAGCTATATCAGGCTCCTGTCAGCAAGCACTTCTTGGCATCCACAATAGTGTCTGGGTTTGGTGACTGTATATGGGATGGATCCCCAGGTGGGACATTCTCTGGATGGCCTTTCCTTCAGTCTCTGCTCTACATTTTGTCTCCGTATTTGCTCCCATGAGTATTTCTTCTCTTTTCTAAGAAGCACCAAAGCACCCACACTTTGGTCTTCCTTCTTCTTGAGCTTCATGTGGTCTGTGAATTGTATCTTGGGTATTCAGAGATTTTGGGCTAATATCCACTTATCAGTGAATGCATACTATTGTGTTCTTTTGAGATTTGGTTACCTCACTCAGGATGATATTTTTCTAGTTCCATCCATTTGGCTAAGAATTTCATGAATTCATCATTTTAAATAGCTGAATAAGTACTCCATTGTTTCCATTTCTTCTTCCACAATGTTCTCTGAGCCATGGAGCAGGTAGTGTAGACCTATTATCCAGGCTGAGCACCCAAAAGTCAGCCATTCTCAGGACACTGATCAGTCATGAGTCGACCATGTCTTCATCCACTGTGAAAAGAAACTCCTCTACTAAAGGTCACAGCAGCACTAACCTCTGAAAGTGAGTTTCTCCCACGGCTGCACTGAGTCAAGGAGTATAATCCTCAATTCTCTCCTGTTCCTAAATCCCAATAGATTCTAAATCCTTAAGCAATGACTATGCACCTGTATACCTGTGTGTTCACCATAATATCTAAAAATTTATATAATGTGGTGGCTCACTTGGTCCAGGAGAAGCACTGTTAGGAGATATGGCCTTTTTTTGGAGTAGGCGTGGCCTTGTTGGAGGAAGTGTGTCACTGTGGGGGTGGCTTTGAGACCCCCAGCTGCCTGGAAGTCAGCCTTCTTCTGGCTGCCTTTGAATCTGGAAGTAGAACTGGCAGCAACTCCTTCAGCACCATGCCTGCCTCATGCTACCATGCTTCTCACCATGATGATGATGAACTGAACCTCTGAAACTGTAAGCCAACCCCAACTAAGTGTTTGCCTTTTGAAGAGCTGCCTTGGTCATGGTATCTCTTCACAGCAATGGAAACCCTAAGACATCTAGTATTTTCAGAACAAAAAGGAACTTCTAAATTTCTTATATAGTACAAACCATACTATAAACACAACATGCCAAGTGAAGCCTTTATTTCTTACATATTAGCTCATCATAATATAAATTAAAACACACTTAATGGTAACAATGGGATTTTGCTGAGACAGTTTGTCCCAAAGTATTTTCAATTCTGAAGCTAATACTATGGGTCTAAATTATAATTTTGAAAAGTAACTCATGACCAAAATTATGCATGGGCCCTCATGCCCGTGGGAAGGAGGGTTTGATGAGGCTTTCGTTACTTTTTTATTAGTATAGAACACCATAGCCTTATTTCTTCCATGTCAGCACACGCTAACATCACAAATGAATCCTTAAGGAACACCCATATATACATGTCAAAACCAGTTTAACAATAGTGAAAACTTATGAAAGGAAGAAACAGTGAGGTCAAGGAAAAGATAAACAGTAACAACGCTAGCTTACTAGAGAAAATAACACTTGAGGCTGGGGATGGTTATGTATGTACATAGTTCACTTGATAGAATACTTGTCTCACAGGTATGAGCCTGAGTTTGGTCCCAACACTACATCTGGGGGTATCTTAGTTATGGTTGGTTTCCATTGTTGTGAAGAGACCATAACCAAGGTGACTCTTATGGAAGACAACATTTAATTGGGGCTGGCTTATAATTTCACAGGTTCAGTCCATTGTTATCATGGCAGCAGTGTCCAGGCAGGCATGGCTCTGGAGGTGCCAGGAGTTCTACATCTTGTTCCAAGGTAAACAGGAGAAGACTGTTTTTCACATGGTTAGGAGAAGGATCTCAAAGCCCACCCACACAGTGACACAATGCCTTCAATAAGGCCATTCCTCCTAATAGCACTCCTTGGGCCAAGCATATTCAAACTACCACAGGGGGTTAGCATGTTTTACTCAGGAGGATCATAAGTGTAAAGTTATCCTCAGCTACATAGTGAGGCCAACCTGGGACATCTAAGATTCTATTCTACACATAACAGACACACACAAACACACACACACACACACACACACACCCCATATAGGGGTTAGGCAGTATTTAATATCTACAGTTTATAAGTCATATTTCTAATATTTGTTATATATAGAATACCCTCAAGATTTTTGACAAATGACTTTGGCTGTCTTCCATCTGTCTCTCAGCTTAAGAATCTGATATACTTGAGAAATTCTATAGACAACTCAAGAAATGGACTGAAATGTTTTTTGCTTATATTTGGTATGATCTGTGAGAATGTCTTTTTAGGTAGTCTAGTTATAAAGACAGCATGTTGTATAATCTGCCAATAAATTAAAGTTACCCTTAAAAATTGCTGTCATTTTATTATTAGTAACATGACTTTATTTTGTTCTTGTTTTTCCATATCTAACTAAACATTTAAGATGTCTATGCCCATTATACTTAGAAGTAATACGATACAGATGAGAGAACCATGATTTCCTGTGGTGTGTGGTGTCCTGAATCTACTGCTCACACTGTAGGGTTGCTTCATCCTTCAGAACTTACCTACCTAGTGTTGAAAATAGAAATGTGAAGGTCTCCATGCATGCACGTCACTGGCTTTAAATGGGCAGTATTATTGGGAATTCTATCATTCTGTGATAAGTGACACCGTAGAGAGCCTGGAGATGTATTTTAAAGCTGAAGACACAAATGAATAAAGTTTTGCTGAGAGTGTGTATATAATAATTCTATTATTTAAGACAGAGCTTCAGTTTAGAGCCACTATGAATTTCTTGCTTATTAAAAATCAAGTTCTCTGCCTCTGAGCTTTCAGCATGGGACTTCTCCCAGTCTTCTGAAACTCTACTCAATTCCAATGTTATCATCTGTTACAACAAGTATTGAGCCTAATATTCCTATAACTATAGTTATAACTGAAGGTTATAAGACCTAACTGAACACTATAACTTTAAATAGGTACTACTTGCAAATTATTTAGTAAGTAGAATGCTGAGACTGATATTTCTACATTATATAAGCAGATGAGGCTTTGGGAACGGGGTATTCTGGGCGTGACATGGCCATGTCCTCCTGAACTCCTACCAGCTATCACTGCTAGCAGAAGAACTGTACAGAACTGGATTCACCAACATTCTATCAAGGGAAAGGGAAAGGAGCAAAAACTCTATCCTTCCCTAGGGCCTTTATCGAAGGACGGCCTCATCATAAGGCTATGCCCTTTCTTGAGTATACAACTTGAATATTAAACTGATTGATTCACCAAGCTAAATTTTTATGGAACTGCTTCTTTGGTCTTTCACTGGTGCTCAAGCTGGGGTGGAAAGATATTTGTTTGTTTCTCCGGGAATTTTCACACAGAACAAGCACAGAGAGTGAGGATTGCCTGATTCGTTCATAGGTGACATCTACATAAAGCTGACCTCACAGAAGGCAGAAGCAGAATGGTGGTCGACCGAGGCTGAGGGAAGGATAAAAGGAGGGAAGAAGGGAAAATGGGAAAGACTCAAGCAGAGAGGCTCATCGGTGGGTACTAAAAGAATACCCTTTAAACCACTGTAGGTAAGTTATACTCAGATAGAAGAACTATTCTTTAGCGATGGATCCTGAGTGATGACACACTTCTTAGATAACTCTAAGGAACCACATCCTAACACTCTCATCCTTGTCGTGTTCGGGTTTGTTTATAAAATGGGCTAGCACTGAAATGGCTATATTGTATTAGATTAAGAAGGGATGCTGTGCATGCAATGGCAGCTCCTAACCAAGTGACTTGCAGTTAGGAGTGTTCCGACTTGGTCAGATATGCCCTTAGCAAAAGGCTATGGACTCTGGTCCATAGAGAACATCTAAAGCTTGGCACCATGTGGAAGGGTTGGGTTCCCTAAAGAGAGCACACAGGACAGGTTATTGATGAAGGTGACACAGCAGTTTGGAGATGGCAGTACCATTGGACAACATAAGGACAACAGATAAGCAGTAACAGGGTAGAACCAGCTTGAACTTAGAAGATGGGACGTGTGTGCTAATGACAAGACATTTGGGGCAGAGATCTGACATAGAGCCTTACACTGTTGAACTGTAGTCTGGTTTGTGACTGTCATGATTCTTCCTTCTTAGACTAAGAAAACATGTAGCTTTAAAAAAATATTTTAAAGGAGCCAAAAGTTAAGAGACTTTGAACTTTTAAAAATGCTTTGGAGTTTTACAGAGAATTGTGAGTTTTAAAGAGACTACAGATATTTTAGAGAGACTGAATATTTTAGAGAAACTTGAAACTTGAAAGAAAATTTGGATGTTTTAAAGAGACAGAACTTTTAAAGTCCTTTAATTTTTAAAAGCTGTGGGATTGTTAAAAAGTTAGAATGTTTTATATTGTGATATTAATATTAACATGATATCTTGAGAAAGTTTTTAGTTTAACAGTGATATATTTTTTGCCAAATTGGCAAAGGATCAATTATGATGGCTAGTTTTATGCCAACAAGACACAAGCTAAAATCACTTGGGAAGAGGCACCTTTAACAAAATGCCTTGACCAGACTGACTCACAGGCAAGCCTGTGACTCACGGGCAAGCCTGAAGCAGCACTCCTCCATGGCCTCTGTATCAGTTCCCAGACTTCCCTGGATGGTGGGCTACAAACTGCAAGATGGAATAAACCCTTCCCCTCTCCAAGTCGACCTTTGACATGGTGATTGACCACAGCAATAGAAACCCTACGGCAGTTGGAAGCGAAGTGGCTAGAGCTCTCAGCAGCTGGGCACACTGGACCCACAACTGGGAGGTAGAAAACAGTGAATGCGAGTACTCAGCTTATTTTCTCCTTTTCATTTGGTTCAGTAACCAACGCCCATGGAAAGGTGCTCTCCACAGTCACCATGTCTTTCCACATCTTGATTATCCTTCACAGGCATGTCAAGAGGCTAACCTAACTTAGATAATCCCTCATAAATGACCTGCAAAGTGGTCTCCTAGGTAGGGCCTACATTCTAACATGTTGACATCCAGTATTAAATATCACAATTAACTTCTAATTGACATTCAAAAATATTACTTTAGACCCATAATCTTCCGCCCTTTGTCCCCATAGTCTCATGGCCATGCCCCAATGCAAAACATTTTCAGCCCAAAGAGTACCCATAATTTTTCAAGATTCCAGTACTGTTTGAATGTGAAAAGTCTCTTCAGAGACTCAATGCAATCTTTTTACTTTGAACCCCCAAATCATTGAAGAACATGCTACTTAGTTTCAATAAACAAAGGCACAATATAAATGTTTCCATTCTAGAGAGAAGGCTTAGGGTATAGCAAGGAATGATGTGAAGGTCAAAACTCAGGAGGGCCAACCAGATCTTACTGCTACATGTCTAGCTCCTCCACCCATGATGGATCTTCTGTGTACCAAAGGCTCTGCTGCTTACAGAGCAGCCTCTGTCTCTTAGTTCTATTCCATACTAGCAGCTTTACTTTCTAGACAACCCAAGATCTTGGCATTGCCAACATCCGAGGGTCTCCACTGAAAGGCATGCTCTATCTTCAGAGTCTTATGAAATGGTCTACAGGACCTCCTTGTAGGGACTCAGACCTTACATCATGTTAACCGGTCTCAGCAGTTCTCTGGATCCCTGAATAAAGACTCCATGAAATCCTTATTTTATATATTTCATACCTATAAAAACTGCGACATGTAGAGCATACTGCCACATGTTGTTGCTGCTCGGGATGGCGCCTACCTCCCTTGTACTATGGCCCCATCAGCTCCCTTAAGAAGCTGCTTTGGAATAGGAGCAGGGAACCCTTCCAGGCATTCTCTGTTTCAGTTAAGTCTCTCATTAGAAATGAATGTGCGTTTTCATGAAGCCATTGATGGCCGCGGGTCTTCCTTTGGGTACCATTCCTAATGATCCAATAAAGAGAATAAAGTTTCTTTCCATCAATTACTGGTGCTTATTTATCTGTGCTCTCCTTGCCGTGAAGTTACTCATACAACCCTGTCCAGCACACTTTCCACTTTTATTACCTTTCTGCTCTCTCTCACTGTGAATAGCAGTAAGCACACTGAGTTGTGGCCATGACACATCCTGAATGCTGTGGTTTGGAAATCTTCACTGCTAAAGGAATCTGTCCACCAATCCTGTACTCAGCCTCATGGAAGTTCTCAGGGAACATGCAAAATGGAGCTATATCCTTGTAAGTACATTATACAATAGGCCCCTAGCTCAGTTCTTGATAGAGTTGTTCCTCTTAGAAACTTTATAAGCTGGTCCTTCAAGTCTGCCTTGAATGGCCCATTAAGTCTGAGTTTCTAGTACAACGTTCCAAACTCTTCCACATCCCTTCTGCAAACCAGTTCCAAAGATCTAAGAACCACATGGTCATATTTATCACAGCATAAGACTTACTTCTTGGTTCTAATTTTCTTTTATTATATCATTGCTATGACAAAATACATGACAAAAATCTTAGGTAGGGAATAGTTTATATAGCTTCATAGTTGCAGGTTATGGTCCATCAGGGCAGAGTTCACACTAACAGGAGCTTGAGGAGCAAAGTCTAAGTCATTAGAAAGGAAGGCAGCCTGGCTGATATGTTGATCACAACTTGTGAAATTCTGATCCAAGGACCTAATAAGCTGTGTCTGACTCTGGCCCAAGGAAGACAGGATGTAAATAAAGTATATGTTCTTTTTGAGATGTTAAGGTAATACTGTGTGTAGGACAGAAAACTATGTAAGTCATAACTTAACAAACAAAAGCATACTAACAAAATTCCAGCTCCTTCCTCACCAAGCCTAGCCCATTATCCCACCTTCAGCAAAGATCACAAGCCCCATGGCATGAAGTTTAAATAACATTCTCATTCCAATTTTGTCTTACACATAATTTTGTATTAATATCATTTCTTTGATTTTTTTAAAAAGAAAACATTCCATTTCTCTAAGTTTTTAAAAGTTATTTTGTGTGTGTTCACATGTGCATGCTTAGGAGAGGGTGCCTCAGTACACATGTGGGAGTCAGAAGGCAACTTGCGAGAGTGAGCTCTTTCCTTCTAGTATGTATGTCTATGACTCGCATTCTCAAATCAGGTCATTAAGCCTGGTAGAAGTACCTTTACCCACTGAGCCATCTTGCCAGTTCAAATGTTCTATTCTGTATGCTAGAAATATAAGCTGGAGACTGACTCTGCATTTGTAGTTTAGTTGGCCACCAAATCCTCAGGCTAGAAGCTTCCTTTCAATGTTTTGAATCTGGAGTTTCATGAATAGGGTAAATATGGCTCTCGTCACATTATCTTCCTTGTTTCCATTGTGGGGCTTGATATACAAATCACTTTTATTCTTTCTGGTCTTCTTCATAATATTTTCTGGAGCATCTGGATATAAGAACCTAGAGTTAGAATATGACTCAATATTTATCATTCCCTTCCCCCCTGTACATAGTGTGCCACAGAGAGTCTGTGTTTTCAATGATAAAGAAGTTGTAAGGTTAGCCTTTAGGTAGCTAAATCTAGACCCAGTAATAGTCAGAAGCAGATATTCTAAGTTTATTAGCTACACATTGCATCACCCTGTGACAGATATTCACTGTATAAAAAATTGCCATAAACTTAGCAACTTAGAAATAACATCTATGTATTAATCCTGTCTTCCCTGGGTCAGGTATAAGGCACAGCTTAGCAGGTTCTCATATCAGACTATCACGAGGACTATTTCTCTTTCTCAGTAAGGTATAGGTCGGAGAGCGGCTCACAATGCAGTGGCAGGGAAGAAAACAGGTCTAGCCCCCAAGTGCTTGTCCTGAGTGAAATACTTAACTCCAGCTACACTCTCCCTTTTAACTTTGTACCATTTTACAAATAGTTCTCATCACTTGGGGTCTCTGTGTTGGACACATCTTAACATAATAGTGAACATTTCAGAGAAGTGGAAAACAAAGGGAGCTGCTCTTGCCCTCAGGGCAGTTTGTAAACACTGCCGGTTTCCTTCCCTGTATCCCCATGATATATTCTATTCCCCAAACTAAGGACAGCATCAGTGTCCATATACCACCCTGCTCTTGAGCTTTCTCACCGGGAAGGGATTGACCAGAGGCATAGGTAAGTAGCTGTAAGGCAGTCCCGAGGAAAGTGAGTGTTCTTACCCAGCAGGGAACCTGGGTAAACATTCTTATGTCCAAGAATGGATTATTATTAGAACAGTGAGACAGGGCCAACCCAGAACATTCTAAAGACTCAATAGAAGAAGAACGGGGTTTGCAAAGAAGACTAAAACACTGGCTAATTACTTCCCAGTGTGTGCCCAAGGCCCACAGAGACTGATTTGGGCCGTTCCAAAGAGTGAAACACTGGAGAGAATGAGCCACTGAACGAAACAATGCACAGGATGCTCTGTTCTACGTGAGTGACAATGCATTAAGTATCCACATACATCAGAAGCAGTGCGGAGGGACAGGGGCAGAACAGGTTACTTGGGATAAAGAATTATTGGGATAAAGAGAGATTCTGGGCCATCGCCTTTTTTTCTGCACAATGACCACCATATGGTATCCAAAGATACTACTGGTCTGACCTGTCTACTTTTCATCACCAAAGTTCAATATTATAATCATTTTTAAAAATTAAAGTACTTTTGTTTTGATAGTAGGATCTGGAGCAGCAGTAAGACGTGGGGTGGGGTGTTATGGTTACACACAGAGCTTTGGGAAGCAAATGTTGGTGGCCGAGAGCACTCTCCTGTCCACCCCAGAGCAAAGGTCAGAGGGTAGCCAGAGTAAAAGGATAGTATCGCTCCCTCCAATTGCTAGACTATGGTCTCCCCTATAGAAGCATGCGCACGAGTGTGTGTGTGTGTTTCTGTCTGTGTGTGTGTGCGTGTGTGTTTCAGTCTGTCTGTCTGTCTGTCTGTGAGCGTCCATGCAGGAGGTAAGGAGGGAATAAGGAAGGGGGAGGGAGTGGGAGGGAGGGGGAAGGGAAGGGGGGGGGAGACTGAGTGTGTAGCCCAGACATGCCTCAAACTTTGACATTCATGCCTCAGCCTTCTCAGAGTTGGGATTTCACAAGCACGTCACCACACCTGGATCCCCCATCTCCACTCTTCTTATTGGGTCTGACAAAGGACAATGGTGTTGAATTCACTTTTATTCTCTCACTCAGGTTGTTCACGCTTGTTCTTATAGAAGCAGCAATTTAAAAATTTACCACACAAAATAATTATAACAAGAGTTTTGTTATCATAATTGTTTTGAAGTAGGATAAATGGGAAAATATTCAAATTTCATGCTATCTTATGACTTCTGCAGCAAGAGTCTCCTATAAATGCATTCAAATCGTACTATATTTTTATCAGTGAGAAGAATTAATATTTTTATTCAGAATATTGCACATCCATAGAGGACAAATCTGAAAGATATAAAATTTTGTATGTTCCCCTATGGAAGAGTAAAAGAATAAATCAAAAATCACTTAATTGATCACATGAGCTATCAGGACAATTACATTATTTTTTGATCACCAACACACAAGTACATAGGAAGATATACAGTTTAGATTAAGAAGTTTTGAATTAGTAATAATTAAAATTATCTAATTCTAAAATATGAATTTTTCTTTATTTTGATATTCACATTCAAGACTTAAAAATAAAAACCACAGAATACTACCAACTAAAGTATCTTAGGCAGAATGTAATTATCTGTGTAATGAAATATTGAATGAATTTTACTCAGTTATAGCATCACTCACAAAACTCTTTTCTGAGAGATGCAGTTATTATTAAAAGCCTACAGTATGTTTCAGAAAATGTCAAGCAGATGAAGGTAACATAGAGGACTTTTCAGCGATGCTTTTGCTAGCAGTTAGACTTCAGTAGCCTTTAGAGACCATTAAGTACCCTTGGCTAATTGGCCAATGGTAAATTAATCCTCTTTTTATTCCAGCAGCACTATTTTAACACCCTTATACTCTGTCAGTGTAGTGTCTGAATGACAAAATAATATTGTCCATGAATAATAAGCAGAAAAGTTAAATTAACATTTCATGTTTCACATGCCATACCTGTGTCAGAGAACTTTCTTTTTAAGTCACTGACATTCAACTTTCTTAAACAATCTCATGTTGACATCATTTTGAGGCAAATTTTCCTAATTATTGTTAATTGCCTATCAAGAAAAAACTCTTTTCATGAAGTGCAGTTGTCTAGCAAAGATGAAATCAGCTCCAGTGTGCACATTAAAAATGAAGCATGACACTAAGGTGCTACTTTGTTATAAGGTCGTATTAAATATGGTGCACAATTAACCAGGTGCTTTTTTATAGTTCCGGAAATGCCAATCTGTCTTCATATGTCCAAATTAGATTTTATCATAGAAATTGGGTATCTGCATATGTATAACACGCAGGTTACTCTCAGTAACACAAAGAGAAAAATTAACTCAATGTCCTTACACTTGGAGATACAGGTACTGAATAATGGCTGACTAAAATGCTTTATGTAAATATGTTTAAATATATTTTATCAGAATTAAAATCAACACTATTCTAAACTCAAACTATGCAAAATGTTTACTAACACTTGAAACTTTTGAAAACAGGCCCCACAACATTTGACATTTACCCTTAATTGAGTTGATGGTTTTTATATTATCAAAAATTATAATAAGTTTTGATGGTTTTGATATTACCAAAATTATAATAAGTTTCTGATAATGTTGTATATATCAAAATAATCAGAATAGCTAAACTAATATTAAAGTAAAACTACATCAGTTTAACTTCTGATCCCACAAGTATGTGAAAACTAATGGATATAAAAATGTGATATATGTGATATTTGGAAGTTAACATATGAAATTGCAACAATTAAGATTAGCTTAATTGTGTGTTGCTTTGCTGTTATTTCAAATGCCATATTCAAGTTAACTGGAAATAAAGCTACCCTATTACATCAGACACTTGGAAACAAAAGTATATCATCACTACCATAGTGATTTCTACCAGAGTGATTTCTCAATGTCCATGTGGTAAGATTCTGAGTTCAGTATCAGCCCTCTTAAACACTTAACAGAGATGGCATACTTAACCAACCATGTGACCAAACCTGCTTCTGTTGAAATGAAAGAGGTGGACCATCCCATCTGTCCCAAAGACAGTGAGTAATGTCTCCTTGAACATGTCTCTCACACAGCCCTTCTCCTACTTCTAGCGTGGAAACTTAGCTAATTAAACCAAGTACTACAGGTACTGCACACTCCTCCATTTTTAAATTCTATCTGCCTTTCACTACTTTGTCAACATTTTTTCCAGTTATTGACATTATTTGGGGGCAAGAACAAAAATACAAACTACATCGTGCGTGTGCGCGCGCACACACACGTTCATTAACAAAAATGTGAGCATGATCATTGAACAAAAATGCAAGTTGTTCTAGGGTGGCGTTAAAACTCTGTTTCAGTGCAGGACAACCACGGATTCCCAAGGAAAGTTATACGGACTGAACTATTGGGCACAGAGGAGATCAAACTCTAGAATGTCTACTCAAATCTGATGACTTTCTCATTTTCCTCTAATTAAAATTTCTTTGTTGTTAAAAGCAAAAACTTACATTATTGGTCTTCTGCTCCAGTGGGATTGTATTACAGCAGTACTGATTCTTATTACATTTAATTGCTCAAAGGGCCCTTGTTGCCTTGACCAGGAAGGAAATTATCATCTACACATAATATTGTGACTAAATGTCAAGGAATCTAGACAATCACAAATTGCTCACAATACTTAATTTCTACTTAAATTTTAAAAGAATTATGGCAATGGCTCTTAGTTTTTTTCGTTTTCCTTTTCTTTCTTTTACTACCATGGGTTGATCACAGGGTCTTAGACACGCTAGGTATCTATCACTAAGGTGTAGTTCTGCATCCTTAAACTAATTTAGAGTTTTATTATTATTATTATTATTATTATTATTATTATTATTATTATTATTATGTGTATTATGTGCGTGCATGTGCACATGTGGGTAAAAAGTCAGCTTTCAGAAGCTGGTTCTGTGCTTCCTTTGAGGTACCTGAAAACCAAGCTTAGGCATCCTATGAGCACAACAGAGGTTTACTCCCCGAGCCATCTCAACAGGTCTATTATCAACAGTGGTATTTCTGAAACTTATAGTCTACAAGACAACACTTTTCAACAAATGTCTGAAATGTGGACAACGGAATGTATATTATATGGTAAACTGTCATATGCTGTTCAGCCTCACTGAGAGTCTGACTCAGGAAGCAGGGGTGGTTACCCCACTTCAGGCCAAAAATGTTTATGTCAACTGTCCCCCAAAATCCCCTGTCTTGAACCTGGCTCTGTAGAAGGGGGCATCAAGCAGCTAAGGGAATAAAAACATTATGCCCTTAAAAACAGCTGGAAGGCAAACTGACATTGCCAACAGAGGTGACTATCATTTGCCTCCTGACGTTTATCTCATGCCTACAGCAAAGAAGAGAAGCAGAATCACACCAGTATAGACTACTGTTCTGCCCAGAGTACTCCATCAGGACTCTAGCATGGCTGTTCAGGAGGGCTCAGTCCTTTCTGCAGGATGGTTGTAAGTGCTTGATTTAATGTTACTCTTTGCTGTTCTTTGTTCTTTCACTTGGAAACCTCATTCTAGGGGAAATTCTACACTACCCGGGACTCTCTCAACAGAACTCCAGCTGTCTCCCTGGCGGCGAGGTGTTTGGTTTCTACTGGATGTTTGACATGTCTGATATGATGGTGTTTTGTTATCTATCTGCTGCTTCTTCTGTTAATCATTACTTATATATATATATTTTTACTTTTGCTTAATATATACATAATAGACTTAATAAACTCATTTAAAACCTAAAGCACATACATGATACACTGGACAATACAGAACATACATGGACATTATAATTTATTTAAATTACACTGAATAAGTTCACAGTAATTTAAATTAAATATTACCAGTTTGGGAGGGCTATAAACCTAAAGACCAAAGATTATCATTTGTAGTTCAAATTTTATATATTTAAATTAGTGGAAAGCAATACATTTGTTAATATGCTTTCTAACTATGAATAGCATCTTGACACTTGGGATTGAAATATTTTAATGATAGTCAATAGTTAACTGCAATATGTCTAAGCCTTGCAAATAAGTTATTTGAATAAAAAGTAGTGAATTTCAAAAATCCTTCAGTTCATTACAAATTAAACAACAGTGATGCTGATATTCACATGATGTTGACTGTTTGTAACTTTGCTTTATTAAAGTTCTCAAGAGACAGAGCTTCATAACTGCTTTTCTCTTTTCTCTGTATGTTCCTTGAGACTTTAAGAGTGTCAGAATTGAATATGTTTTTAAAATAATGGAAGCTTTTCTTTCTACAACTTGAGAAGTTAGTAAAATAAAGACACTACTAGTGCCATGTAAACTATTTTTTTTTTTTAATTAAAAAGTAAGATTCATGAAAATTACCAAAGAAAATGCCTTTCATGGCATAGAGAATAAATTTCTACTAGGGAAAAGAAAGTAAAGCAGAGATTTATGAGGTTTTATTGGAGGCTATATTTCTCAAAGTATCTCAAGAAATTTCACAGAGAAGCTATTTTTAACACAAAAATTTCAGTAACAATAAATTTCTCTTAGCCTTCATTTTAGTTTTCTATTTTGACTTTTCTATTTCCTTTAGTGTTTCAAGTGTTTTCTCAAATGTTCTTGTTCACTCAATGAATAAGGACTAGCAAAGTCTGACTCAGTCAGACCACACCACATACGCACTGCAATTTGCACTATGGTAACTCAGACCACAACACTGTACAGCAATGTGCTCAGATCACACCACACACTTACTATGGTAACTCAGGTCTGCAAAGTTTATTTTGGTTTCATTAATCAAATGTTTTCTCTGATTATCTCCTGAGCAGCTGCTCTTAAGAGTGCATACCAGACATGTAATTTGGAAGCCTGTCAAGACATACAGACACAGAATTTTCCCTTATGGTCCCACATACTTAGCTATCTCTCCAGCATCCCCTCTCCTTTGGTACATTACTGCTGTCTCATTGATTTTGCAACACTGAAATGTTTTTTCTCTCATTTTCTTTATGGCTAAACTGAGTCTTACATAAAAAAATTCTTAAAGTTCTATTTTATATTAGTGACAACTTTAGCCACTTACAAAATTCTATAATTTTCGGTCTGTCCACACACATTTCTTGCTGTCCATTTTATACATTTCATCACCTACTTGGGGGGCAGAGGCAGGGCCCCTGTGAGTTCTGGCCAGATGAAGCATCATAGCAAGCTCCATGTCCTCATTCGTCTGGTGATTTCAACAACAGCTCTACTGCACTACTCACTGCCTTCTCACTTGGACATTTTAAGCTTTCCTGTGTTCTAAGGGTCTTGCTGCATGCATACAACTGTCAAACTTATTCAGCTCAAATGCCATTCCTTCAAAACCCTTACTGAAGAATGACAGCAAGGTGATTGTCCCCTCCATACTTTATATGTAATGTCCACACATCCTTGTATATAGACACACACACAACTATAGTAACGCTATGTATATGCACATATCGTAATTTCCTTGTATTGAGATACACATTCAGCTCTCATATTAGTGTCTTAAATGAGGAATAAGAATCATATTAATTCCCTACTGAATATCTCATTACTACAAAGCTTTAGATGTGTTACCTACACTAAAGTAATATGAAATGTAGTAAATATGGAGGCATTCATACATGTACAAACCAATATTCTAGTCATTAGATGTAGGAGTGAAACACCTAGGAAACAAAGAGGATGAACACATAGGTGGGAGAAGGAGAAGGCTTGTGTGGTACAGGGTGGGATACACTCAAAGTACACTCTATGCCTGCATGGCAGCCCTGTACAACAAAATAAAACAGAAACCCAGATTCTAAGATATTAAGCTAAGTTAAATATCACAATCCAGCAGTCAGAAAAATACTCGAAATTTGTCACTTCCAGGCAGATTGATATTTTAATGAGACAAATGCATTTGAAAGTATATTGTTACAGAGAAGAAATACTGCAGTAAACAAAACACTGCAGTGTCTGGTATTGTCTCATCATAAACAGAAAGAGTTTCTAATTTACTCTGTTTAGTCTGTATTTCCTTTTGTATACTTTCTGCTGTAAGATCAGACATGAAAACAGAATGTAAGAATGATTCCTAGTACACAGTGTTCTGAGTAATAGTAGGGGTGCCTATCAAAGTCTAATATCAGACCCAGATATTGTGTTAACAAATATCCCTTGGTCCATGTAGAAGACTGGACATAGGAACACGCAGGCACGTCCAATTCCACATGGACTCTGGGCTCACATCGTGGATTCCGCACAGTTTGCCTTGCGAACATGATCCAAGTGACATTTCACAAATCCCTGGATAAATGTTGCTACACTCTGCCAGGAGAGAGACAGGCTATGGCACGCACAGATCAATAATCTCACCGTGCTTCATCAGCCTCAAAATAAAAAACGCCTCATCTGGCAAAAGCCACGGCCCTAGAGAATCTGACATATATAAACTGAGTAGCCCACAACAATTGTGTACCACACAATCTACTGGTGTAAAGTAACGGAAATGTTGGAGATGGGCAGTGAGCATCACAGAGTTTTCTATGTTTTATTACTGGAGGCTTGAACTAAGATTAGACAAGGGAAATGAGGTGATTCAAAATCATAAAATTCTGGGCTGGGGGGGAGGGATGGCTAACAGTTACTACTTCCAACCTTTTAAATAAAAGGCATACAAACAATCATAAACAAAATATACATTTAGGAAATACTGACAACCAAAGATAATAAAATAAATATGTGAAAATTTTAATGCAGAGTCGCTGAATCTGACACACTTATAATTTAGGGTTTGTTAAACATCTTTTGAGATGTGTTGTCTATATGCTGGATTAACCTAAAAGCCCAAGGCATTTGTTGAGTGGCCATGCTCCAGATTCTCACACTTCACTAAAGTCCTGTATTTGAGTTTTGATTAAACCAATTTAAAATTAATTGGTTAATATAATTGAATAAGAAATTGCATGAATTTAAAAACTCAAATCCTAAAAATTAAACTACTTTATTTAAGGGTGCCATTGCCTCAAACATCTGAGAATAAAATGTGCTATTACAGAATTTATCTGACTCAGAGTAGGGGAATTAAGATTTCTTCAAGAAATTGGGGAAGATAATGATATTCATTAAGGAAAAAAAGCAGCAGCATACATTTGTGACACTTAAGCTTACAGGCTGCTTGTGAGTTATGTGATCATTCATATGGGCTACAGCTGAGTTCTTGACAGCAATAGCCTGGAGTGAAACTTTTTTCAGGTCACATATTAGAAAGTATCTCTTTTTGAATTTTTAAGAAATATTATTGTCTTAGGTTTGTTTCAACTGCTGTGACAAAATGTTGTAACCAAGTAAAAATATAGAAGAGAATTTTTAATTTGCAGCTCATTGTTCCAGAGGTCTGTGCCCATGACCATTGTGGTGAGGAGCATGACAGCAAGGCACTGAAGCTGTAGTTAAGAGCTCACATTTTTTATTTTTACTTTTTGCTGATTGCTGCCTTGTTATCAAAATAATGACTGGTGTTATAAATATCCTGTTTGGGTCTATTATAATATTTTTATTATTTAAACTATTTTCAAATTTTAAATCTATTTTGATCATATTTTTCCCCTCCTCCTGTTGTTAGAGATCTTCTCCTTCTCTCTACGCATCCAAATTTGAGGTCCTTAAAAACAAACAACAAAAAAGCCAATACAACAACAAAACCTCCCAAACATAAGAAAATAAAATAAAAATCACACCTTTATTTACACAATGGAATACTACTCAGCTATTAGAAAAAAAAAGACATCATGAAATTTGCAGGCAAATGAATTGGAACTAGACAATATCCTGGGTGAGGTAACACAGGCACACACATGGTATGTACTCACTGATAAGTGGATATTTGCCATAAAGTAGAGGATACCCAGGCCATAATCCACAGAACAAAATAAGCTAAATAACTAGGAGGGTGCAGGGAGTATTCTTGAATCTCACTTTGAAGGGGAAATAAAATTGCCATTGGGGGTGGATGGAAGGAGAAAATGAGGTGAAAGAAGGGATGGAGAGGGGATGGGGACAGGGGATCAGATGGAAGGAGAGCCTTGGAGAGAGGGCCCCTATGGAGTGAGCTGAAATATGAAGCAGGCAGGGCAGTGGGGCATCTCTAGGACATGTCAGAGACCTGGAATAGAGGAGGTCCTAGGGAGTCTGTGAAGGTGACCCTAGAGCTGAGACTCCTAGCAGTGGGGGATATGGAGCCTTAAGTGGCTACCTCCTGTGGCCAGGCAGGACTCTCAGTGAAGGGATGAGGACCCCAACCCACCCACAAAACCTTTGACCCAAAGTTTGTCCTGCCTACAAGAAGTGCAGGAACAAAATATCATGGAGACCGAGAGAATGGCTGACAAATGATTGGCCCAAATTAAGATCCATCCTATAGGCAAGAACCAGTCCCTGACACTATTAACAATACTCTGTCATGTTTGCTGACTGGAGCCTAGCATAACTGTCCTCTGAAAGGCTCCACCCTACAACTGACCAAGACAGATGCAGAGATCCACAGCCAAACATTAGATGGAGCTCAGTATGTCTTGTGGAAGAGTTGGGGGGAAGGATTAAGGAACTCAGAGGGGACAGGAGCTCTCCAAGAAAACCTACAGAGTCAACTAACCTGAACTCTGGGAGGATCCCAGAGACTGAACCACCAACCAGAGCATACAAAGGCTGGATCTAGGCTCCCTGTACATATGCAGCAAATGTGCAGCTTGGACTTCATGTGGGTTACCCCCAACAACTAGAATTGGGGTCTTACCCTGACTCTGTGGCCTGACTATGGATCCTGCTCTTCTAACTGGGCTGTCTTATGTGGCCTCAGTAAGAGAAGATGTACCTAGTCATTCAGTGACTTGAGGTACCAGGTGGGTTGGTTCTTCAGGAGGGACCTACCCCTTCTCAGAGGTGAAAGGAAAAGGGGACAGGAGGAGGGGCTCTGTGAGACAGGGCTGCGAGGAGATGGGGACTGCAATCCTGCAATCTTGGTGTAAAGTGAATAAATAAATAGATTAATGAAAAAAATTAAAGAACAAAAAGGGAAGGAAAAATACCCTCCCCCCAAACCTCACTAAACTGTAACCAAATAAAAGCACACAAAAAAGTTGTAGAGGTAGAGTGAGAGAGACCTTGGAACTTGCAGCCCTGCATGGGATGGTTCCATTACATCTCTCCCATCAGAGCTCAGGAAACCCCATGGAAGAGGAACCAGAAAGAGTGTAACATGGAGGGGGGATGGAGGACACCAGGAGAAAAAAAGCTCTCTAAATCATCATGAGTAATCTCTTATGAACTTACAGAGGAAGCAGCATGCATGGGCCTGCACAGGTCTGTATCAGGCCCTCTAGATACGTTATATCTTCCAATTTAGTATTTTTATAAGATTTCTGAGTGTACAATGAGTGGGCTCTTACTCTTGTAATTTCTCTTGGGCTCTTTTCCATCTATTAGCTTGTCTTGTCCAACTTAAACATGATCATTTCTATCTATCTATCTATCTATCTATCTATCTATCTATCTATCTATCTATTTCTCTCTCTCTTTACACACACACACACACACACAAACATACACCACACACACACACACACACACACACACACACGAATGGAATGGATGAATGAATATAAACATGACCTCTATGGTAAAAGTTAACAAAAGTTAACAACTGAATTGTCACTTATACCTATTAGGAGTGGCATTATATCAATCACTCCAGGACAGGCCTCACATTCAGGAGAACTCACATCTTCTATCCACAAGCATGAGGCAGAGAAAGTTAACTAGAAATGTCATGGGCTTTTCAAACTTCAAACCCAACCCCCAGTGACACACCTCCTCCAATAAGGTCATAACTCCTCATCCTTTGCAAAGAGTTTTATAACTGGGGACCATTACTCAAATATACAAACCTATGTGGCTATTCTCTTTCAAACTGCCATAATTGTACTATCTTCTTCAGGGACCTAAAATCCTGGGGCTAGTTAGGTAACCACAGCATTAACATAGTGAAATAACTTTCTTTGGAAAACATAAAGTTATTATGTAAATCAGGATCCAGAATATTAAAAGCCCAATGACTAGAAAGTTGACCAGAATAACTGAAATGGGCCTTGTAGAGTGTGTGACAAACAGTGAATGGAATGTGTTTCACTGTCCTTGAAAGTACCCTCACTGAGCTGACGAGTCTTCACACCATACCAAACCTCCATGCTTTCATGGCACTCTCTGTCCATTAACTGGTTTGACAAACATTTACTGTGCTTCTTAAACAACATCAATGCTTAAAACTCCTTGCTGTGAACGAAACCAGACAGTAAATCAATCTTTACATATTCATTAAAGGTGAGCCATGTCCTCAATTATGCTTAAGTATGTGAAAGTTATCAAATTTGCCTAACATATTAATTTTTTTTACCCTAAGGAGCCTATTAACTATAAAAACAACACGATTAAACCAATATTATACTCAAAACTTATTAAATACCTAGAAGCCATCTTAGGAAAGCAGAAGGATTTTGGAACTAAGATTAAGAAATGAGAGTGTGGGCTGGAGAGGTAGGTCAGAGGTTAAGAGAATGCAAAATTGGTTCCCAGCACTCATGTCAAGTAGCTTCTAACTGCTTGTAATTCCAGCTCCAGGGAACTGCATGCCTGCCCTCTGGCCTCCATGGGCACCTGTTTAAACACGGTGTAAATACACAAGCACATACAACTATCCGTATAAAATAATATTTTAAAGAAAGATATATCTTGAGTTGCATTAAATGAGAACTATCTGTGAGCTGATGGGCTCTGGTATTTGATTGCTATTAGTTTTTATTTTTATTTTATGTGCAATGTGTGTTTAGTACGTACATTTGAACCTTTTGTCCCGAGGTTGTGGCACTGTTTCAGGGAGATTATGTATCTAGGAGGTGGAATTTTGCTGGAGAAGTACATCACTAGAGGTGATCTTTGAGAATTTATAGCCTTACTTCTCTCCTAGTTAACCACCTCGGATTCCAGTGTATAACTGGACATGTGATCTCTCACTCACTGCTCCAGATGCCCACTGTGCTGCCTGCCTGTGAACTTTCTCTGGAATAATGAGCCAAAATAAATTCTTTCTTCTATAAGTTGCTCCTGGTCATGGCATTTTATTTGGCAATAGAAAAGTCATTTATCTGTCGATCTAGGTTGCCATCCTGAAGCTACTACTTTATATCCTGATCTTGGGCATGCATTGCATACAAAACAATGGATAATGTCTTCTTTACAAAGCTTTATAACAAGCCAAGAGAAAAATAAATGCCTAGACATTAGGTCCAATAGTCATTGAATAAAAGCTATGGCTTTTTTTTTTTTTTTTTTTTTTTTTTAAACAGAATAGAGCCTGGAACCTGTTAGCAACTTACAGGCCCTGTGGTTTTGAGTAAGCTATGATCCCTATCTTAGTTTCTCCACTGCTACAAAAGGATCAAATGTGGAGTCTACTTCACTGAATAAATGTCTGGAGTAATGAAAAAGTGTATGTAATGAGCTTTGAACAGCACTTGACACTTAGCACATGCAAAAAATACTGTTTCTATTAAGAACATATAGTGTAAGATTTGAAAAAATAGATCAGCCACATAGACTAGTAATAATGGTGGTTTATGGAAGAAAGGATTCTTGACTATGACAGAGTTTTGATGTGAGAAGAGAAAAGATTATAAGGACAGATTGGTTGAGCAAGCAGAGTAAAGGAAATGAAAACTACAGGCATAGGAACAGGTGCTCTCCAACTGAGAAAAAGAAATCCTATATATTTAGATTTAGGATGGAATTTTGAAGACAATATGCAAACTCAGAATAAGAAAGACCTACCAGTTAAAACACATAGAAAGCTAAAATATACAGGAACAGTGAAAGCTATTTGTGATTTTTATAAATATTAACATAAAATAACATACCAAAGTACACTCAAATGCACAATAAGGTGAGGATACTAAGGAGCACAAGCACAGAGAACAGCCCAGTGTTCCAAGTGTTTATATTAAAAAGTAAGTAGGTCTCATAAGAAAGGACCAGACAAGTATCTATGTACCACAAGAAACTATGATCATTTGCTTCTCTTCTATCATCTAATACTAAGGCCTAGCCAAATGCTAACACAAGCAGCTGGCAGTACCTTGCCAGTGGGTTGAGAATATTGACCAAGAAGGTGGGAATTAATATTCACACACACACAAAATCAGTCACTTTCAATACATTCTTTACTTGTCATAGTCCAAGGCCCAATTCAACTTAATATCTTATCATGAGAGAATTTTTTATTATTTATTAATATTATATCTAGTGTTGCATAAACACTGACAAAACTAGTATATATAAAATAAGCAAAATACAGGAGATTAGAACAACACAGTCTACCAACAAGACGCTAGCAAGATTCAGAAAAAGGAAAAAAGAGAAGCTAAAATGAGCAGTATCATAGGTCACTACTAAATGCTGGGATTACATAAGGAGGTAACAAAGGACTCTTAAGGGCATGGTGGCACAAACTTTAATTTCAGCACTTCGGAGGCAGAGACAGGAAATCTCTGTGAATTCCAGGCACACACAGTGAGACGCTTGTCTCCAAAACACCAAAAAAACAAAAACAAACAAAAAAGAACAGAAAACAAAAACCAAATAAACCTCATAACCATCATAATTACATGCTCACAGAAAGTTAAGAAATGAAAGTTGTTTTCTTAATTTGGCTGGAGAAAACCAAAGTATATGTCATACTTGGAGGTCAACTTAAGACAGCAACCTATGTAAAATTCAGTTGCTTTGTAAAGCAGTATTTTTATTAATGTTTTACCTTTCAATTTTGTTTATATCCTTTTCCTGTCATAGAAGGCACCCACATCAGGATTTATCAAAAATCCACTCAAGAATTATTTTTTTTGCAAACACTCATCCATTTCATTAGTATGCAGATTTGTTTTCATATCAATAAATGGTAATAATACTTTAATATTAATTCCTGTATGGCTGATAATATCCATTAGGTATTGGCTTTGTATGCCTATTTTATATGTGCATCTCCGGCAGATAAACTTCTCAGGTGATGGGCCAGCCATGAAAAACGTAAAACGTAGATTAGGATGTAGCATACTGTCCATGTTTTCAGATTTGATCCATACTTTGATTTTGTAACTGTCGGTTTTCACAATGGTGCTTAATGTAAATATAGAGTACAAAATGGTATATCATCAATCCAAACAGCAACCCTAACACCAAACACTCCAACACAATGCAATCAACAATGTACAAATCTGAATCGGCCAACCTGAAGAACAACAGCAACAAACAGTGGAAATCTTTGATTGTTTTATATTAAGAGTCATGTTTCTATATGAGCAAAGTCCTTCTATGTACAGTAAGAACACCTGAGTTCTTAGCACACAACAGAGGGTCTGAGTTGATCTGTTTCAGAAAGTGTTAGTTGGTGTTGGACACATGATGGAATGAAGACACAAGGCAGCAAGGGTGAGAGCTGCCAGAAGCACCTCAGATGCATTAGTATAGATAGTTTGAAGGTCTGGTGACTTCACATTCAGACACATTTTAGTGTCACCATATTTTTAAGATTTATTCATTTTATATGTATGATGAGTACACTACAGCTGTCTTCAGACCCACCAGAACAGAGCAGTGGATCCCATTACAGATGGTTGTGAGCCACAGTGTGGGTGCTGGGAATTGAACTCAGACACTCTAAAAGAGCAGTCCGTGTTCTTGTGTCACCGAATTTATCACAGCTCTCACATGCATTCTGTGACTCCATGTGGGATCAAGAGACACAACTGATGGAGATCTAGATATATGCCTCAGATTTTTCTTTAAACTGTACATATGTCTAATACAAATTGGAACTGAAACCACATGTAAAATTCAAAGATGTATATTCAAAGATGTATATTCAACATATACTGAACATATCTGTTATAGTTCACTCTACCTTTATTGTCTGTCTGCTGGTCTGGAACCGGTGATCGGATATCTGCTGCTGATGGAGGAGCTTCTTGTTTGCTTCTTTATATTCCTTAGCAGACAACTCTGCTGCTTTCCTGGCATTCTGAAGCAAACTGTTTTGTTGCTGCAAGGATACAATCCGTTCTCGTAATAAAGTAGTGTTGCTACTGGATTTCTGGGCAGGCATATTTTTGCACTTTTCTCTGTTAACTAAATACAAATAACATTCCTCATATTTTACAGTAGTAGCTTACATTCATGAAGACACTGTTACTCTCATTATACTCTCACCTCTGGCAGGAAGGGTACTGTGTAAGCTCTTCTGCAGGCTTCTGCTCTTCTTTTGAAAAGTCATTTTCTTGGTATTCTTATAATGCGAAATAACCTAAATGTGAAAGTTCCCAAAAATCTGGTTACAACTCAATGACACTGTCAAATAAATTCACATGTCACTTAAAGTATATTTAAGTAGGTAAAAATCCGTAGACAAGATTCTATAATTGATTCCTCAATTAATGACCTCTGATATAAGTCTGAATTTATATTTTAGTATATAGAATAAATTTAAAGTTGAACCATCAAGTGGAAGACATAGACACAAAACCAACTTGAACGAAGTGGAATTTAACCTAGGGACAGTTTAAAATAGTAGGAGCAAATGGAGCAACAATAATAAAATAGGGACATTTAATGAAGTAGTCTCTGGGAGGCTGGGTGCTTTGCTTTGATAGGTTTCCTGTTCCAGTGCAGACATAAGATACTGAAAAATGAAGCTGAAATAGTGATTATAGAAATATTCTTCTTGCTTTCATGTTAGGAGAGGTAGCTCATACTGGGGAGAGCAAACAGGAAGATTACCTCAAGCATCAGACCAGCCTGGCTTACATGGAGAACTCCAAGATGGCTGGCCTTGGAGAGCTAAATGGGGTGTCATGTGTGGCATCAGTTATGTGTTTTTTTGGTACCCATCCAGGCATAGCCAAAGACATCCTATGATGCTGAAATCCTGGGATTAATATCTAAGAGTTAGACAACTAGGTTGTAGCTACAGTTTGGTGAAAGTGGTAGTCAAAATTTTCAGAAACTATCAAACAATTTTCTGGAATGCTACTTTGTTGCACTTCATAATCAAACCAGCAAAGCCTGAGCTCTAGTCTCTCTGCATCTTTGTCAGCTGGGGATCTATCGTCATTATTTTCACTGAGCTGTCATATTAAGATTTGCCCCTATCTCTTTGGGTAAACTATCTGTTTATGCCCTTCCCTCTTCCTAACTGGATTGCTGTATCTTGGATGGATGGAATTTGAGAGGTCTTCATATAACTGAACACATGAAGCTCTTATCAGATACTGGGCACCAGCGACTCTCTAGTCCATTGTCTCACCTCCTAAGCAGAAACTTTGCTTTGCAAAGATTGTTAATTTTAATATACTCTAACTTACAGATCTTGGTTTTGGTATTGGTTTTTAAATTCTTAATTCATCAAACCCTAGGTTCTGCAGATTTTCTTTTGAGTTTCCTAGTAAGAGCATTACAACTTAAATGTCACACTTTTATCTGTGATGCATTAAAAAATCTTATATATAAGGTATGAGGTTTAGCTATATATTCCTGTTTTGCTTAGGACTAGTCAACTGATGCTGCATTGTTTGTCAAAAAACTACTCTTAATTGAAATATTTTTTCATCTCCATCAAAATTCAGTTGGTAAAAATTAAACAGATTTACTTCTAGGTTAAGTATTTCATTATGTGGACAATAAAGCTTGCTGCCCACTTTGTGTGTCAGGGGTTTGTTGTATCATCCCTTTTTATAACTGAACCAATTTTGGCAAATTAGAATATATGCTACAGTCTATGGGCCAAATAAAAACCAGTTATTTTCCAGGTTTGTAATTTTTATTTGGGTTATTCAATAACTTAACTTCTTTGCTGACACTTTTTCTTTATTAGCATGCTAGGTCTTCTTTCTACATTGTAACCTGTCCATAATTACTCATTGAAGCACTTAGCAGTGACAGTTGGATTAAAATGAATATCACATACATCATATAATTCCATATCTACTGTAAAGCTTATGTCTTTCGTTGATTGACTTTCTGTATACAAGCTGAAGTACTGTTGGCTCTTTTACTACGATGAGTGATTTCCAATCGCACTCTGAATATTTTGGGTATTGTGTATGAAGACTACAGATATTATTTGCATTTTGTCTGAGCAGACTTCTAATATTACACTGCTGAGACAAGAGGCACAACATCAATTACACAAGTTGAGAATGGAAGTCCAGTCTCTAGAGACACTAGTTGAGGAGGGGCACATCATTACTACTTTGCAGGGTGGCAGTTCAGGCTCTCCAATGGGCCTCTGCTGATACTACTGTAGCTGGAAGACAGAGGGGGCCTTGTTAGTGCTCTCACCTGGCCTACTATGACAACATGAGGAGGCCTGGGGGCTTGTTATGAGGTTATGGTATGAGATAATGAAAGTCTCCTTCTCCTTGTTTGGCTTATGAAATCACCGAGCTAGAAAGGAAAGGGGCATCACTCAGATGGCGACAGATGTCCAGGACTTCTCTATAGTCTCCAGTGAAATGAAGTAGATAGAGCCATTACTACTAGCTCCCCTGTGGATACTCTCCTACTCAGAGGAGGAGGACGAGGAGGAGGAGGAGGAGGAGGAGAGGAGGAGGAGGAGGAGGAGGAGGAGGAGGAGGAGGAGGAGGAAGAGGAGGAAGCACTAACTCCTTACAGATGAATGACAAGAAGATCCAGGTACCTAATAGGCCTTTAATGATGGCGGTGGAGGTGGAAGTGGGGTTAGAATTTCCATGGTGTTACATGCTGACACATGGCGGCAGTGATTATGTAACGTTTTCTGTCTTGCTAAGCTAATCTTCTTTTCATCCTCTGTCTGGTAAGAATATGGTTGAACTGGGGACTTTTATCACCTTTAATATTACAGTTTATAGGATGAAGGTGTCTCACTTGTCTATAAGCCAGTATATAGGGAATAGCCCAAGAGTTCAACACTATGTTGAACTTCAATTCCTAAGGTTCCAATCTAGCTTTTTTTCCTTTTCTTTTAAATTTCAGAGTAATTTGTATTAGTTTATATCAATTTTCCTATCTACATAAGAGGCAAATTGATAAATTGGGCCATGTTAGTTACCTTATTCAAAAGATACCATCTAGGAGGGCATAAGGTATAGAAAAAAATATATGTATATGTTCAACAAAGTCCCATGTCTAGCATATCTTATATAAAAGAAAAATTAGATAATTTGTGAATAAAATGAATAGACATGAAAAGGCAGTTTACTGAAGAATTACAAATGGTCAAAAACCACAAAGAAAAGGCTTGCTATCTTGGTAATTACAGAAAACTAAAGAAAACCCTTAGTGGTAAACTTCAAATCACAGGGAAGTGGCTGCAACGGGAGAGCCTAGTGTACCAAGCGATGAGATTCTATAACCTGCAGGTGGGTGCACTGAAGTCCTCCTGTACTTAAGAGACAACCATCATCTCAGAAATTCATCAGTCATGCCCAGAACTCATGCTGAGCTTTTGCTATTGAAACGTCCATATTTATGCACAAACAACATGTACAAGAATATTCACTGCAACACTCTTTGAGGGAAATAAGAAGTGAAGCTTCTCAAGTTCCTACAGTACATTAGACAACAAAATACTATTTATAAGACTGGAAGTTATTGAACTCTGAGTGGCAGTGAACACAAAATGCTAGGGACCAGAGGATTTGTCTCCTACTCACAAGTCTCCAGAGTGGAGACTTCATCATTAATTGAAGGGAGCAAACTGATAACGCAAAGGAAGTGGCTCGATTCCAATCAGGGGCTTGGTGAGGGAGTCCAATGTTTTCCACACATACTGGCTATAATTTGATTATTTTCTGTTAAAATCATTTGTAGATATATTCAAAAGGTTTTATATGTGCTTGTCATATCAATGATAACTTGAGTTTTTTCTGTTTACCAACTCTTAGGCTGCATATGTATAATTGTAAGTAAACAACAGTCTATCAAGTAATATGCAAAAAAAATAGCAATAACAAAAAAGTTTCAGAAAAAAACTGTTTTAAAGCTAGGGTCTCTCACTACATAAACCAGGCTAGGCTGGCCTAGCATTCTTGATTCTCCTGCCTCTGCCACCAAATAGTAATTTCTGTAGAAACTAGCTACTTATCTTTCCTCAGGTAGCAGGAACATAGTAAGAGTAAATAGCATTATCACAATGAAAGCTAACAAAAGCAAAATTTCTTCTTTTGTTATATTTTATATTCTTAAAACAATAATGAGCTTATTGTTAGTTTTTTTAATCACTTCCTATTCTTTGAGATAAGACTGTCTTATGATTTATAAACCTGGTGTTTACTTTCATTTTATCTTTGTAAATATAGCAAGCAAGTGTTCGAAAATGATTTAAAAGTGGGTATTTTTGCTGTCTACTTTCAAGAAGACTTTTTTCAGAGATTCAAATTTAATCAGTGTACAATGCATCAATTTAGGTTATACAGAGAGGACAAGGTTAAGAACATTCTGTAGAGCTGAGAGAAGCTGGCATACCTGAGGGGCCTTGACGTCATCACATGAACATGTCTGCGTTTCTCTTTGTTGAGTACAGCTATCTTCTGTTTGGTCAGTTTCTTTCTGGTTTCCACCATCTTCTATAGGGCTTATATTCTGGGATGTTTCCACAATAATTGTTCCCAAATTTTGTGTTTCAGAATCACTGCTTAAAAAAACAAAACAAAATAGAACAATCAGAACAAAGCAAAAAACGAGGAGAAAATGAACCCCAACAAGAAAGCCTTACATATGCACTTATCTAAACATGATGATCAAATGGTATTAGAACACAGATCATATACAAAGCTATGCATATAATTTAAGCATTGTTTGGTTCTTACTATTAAGCTTCATTTAAACTTACACATTTCAAGAATTTCATCAAGAAACTTGATCCCTAGCATAAAATCCCCACCAGCCCCTTTTCTGAAGTGTTTCTGCAGAGCACCAGCCCAGGAAACCCACGGTACCTCACTGCCAGTCTCTGAGTCAGGGCACACAAATTTAATTTTTTTAAAAAACAAAAAGTTTCCCCCAGAAGGCATAAAATTTTTATTTGTTGGGCTTTTTACCATGGGCTATATTTCATTCCTAATGATTAAGATAGTATATCCACTATGAGCCAGGAATTATTGTCTACAAAAGACTTAAAATTGTAAATAATAAAATAGGGAAAACACTCCGCCAACCATGCCTTCATGTACCTTGTGTCATAACAACAATCTGGACAATAGAACCAAGTAAAGATAAGTAAAATACACAGTACACTAATAGTGATATGCCCGAGAGAACAAACAAAGCAATGAAGAGATTAAATATTTTGAAGATTATTCACTGGCCACCATAGACATACAAATTAAAACTACATTGAGATGCCATCTCACTCTGGGCAGAATGGACATCATTACAAAAACAAATAACAACACAATCCAGTAAGGCTATAAACAAAAGAGAACTCTCCTGTAATGCCTAACAACATGAAAAGTAGTCTAACCACAGTCGAAATCAGCATAGAAATCCCAAAACTAAAACTAGCTCTCGCATATGATTCAGCTAGACCATTCGTGGGTACTTATCCAAAGGACTTCAAGTCACTATGCCAAAGAGATACTTGCACAATAATATTGCCACACTACTCACAAAAGCCAAGTTATGAAACCAAACTGATGTCAATCAACAGCGATGGAGGAATATGATGTATATGGTATAAAGACAGAATGGAATTCTTTCCCACCATGAAAGATGAAGTTACATTGTTTGAAGGAAAATGGGTACAACTGGAGATAATCACTAAGTGATAAGTCAGTCTCAAAGATACAAATCTCATGCTTCCTCTTATCCACAAATAAGATTTTATCCAGATATCTGAAAGCATATCTGGCGTGATAGTAGATATGGTGGCTTGACCAAGAATGGCCCCCATAGGCTCATATATTTGAACGTGGATTCACCATAGAATGAAATTATGGAAAGGATTTGAAAGATTAGGAGGTGTGGCCTTGTTTGAAGTAGTTGTGGCCTTGGAAGAAATGTGTCACTGAGGGTGGACTTTGAGGTTTCAAAAGCCCAAGCCAGGCTCAGTCTCTCTCTATGCCCGCTGCCTGAGGATTGGGATTTAAAGCTCTCAGCCACTTCTTCATTGTACCATGCCTGTAACAGGTTGTGTTGTTATGTGCTTCTGTAATGACTTCCATTCTGTCTGGAGTGAGATGGCGTCTCAATGTAGTTTTACCTGCCTGCCTCTCCCAAGGTCCCACACCTGCCTGCATGCTGCCATACTCCCTGCCATGATAGGAAGGAACTAACCCTCTGAAACTGTAAGCAAGCCCCCAGTGAAATGCTTTCTGTAATAAGAGTTGCTTTGGTCATGGTGTCTTTTCACAGCAACAGAACAGTAACTCAGACAGTAGAAGTGAAAACTCTAGGGAAACAGAGAGAGTGAAGGAGAGAAGGGATGGAATATGTTCAAAGCATATCAGAGACTTGTGTGAAAATAGAAATTCACCATTAAAACTATTTTTTTTAAAAAAAGAGACAGAAGCTTTGAGGCTGAAGAGGACATAACAGTAACTTTTTCACAGATATATTTAAACTACTTTTACATAGATTCATATCCTTTGAGACATCTTCAGTAGAAAAACAACTCATAGCTTGTGGTAATTTCCTAATCTAAATGAGTTTGAGACGCTTTGAGGGTCTCTCTTGAACATGTTCTAGCTTATGCTGATGTAGCAACATGATGAGAATACAAATTCACACCCCCAAGAATTCCACATTAAGTGTTACTGACAAGGACTTCTGGGGGCTAAAAGTGTGTAAGTCTCTTTGGAATGTCCATTCAAAAATAGATTTATACAGCATTTCTACATACTGGCTACTAAATACCTAGTTCTTCCAGAGTAGCTAAACAACACACATTTTGTACTATAAGTAACCCGTTCTGTAGCCCTTATGTATAACTGTATCTTCCTAGTCTGCTGAAATCTTTGGAAATCATGATCCTACATTGTAAAGGTTTTTCCACCTCTTATATTCTGAATTGTATCTATTTTCTGCTTTTTGAGTGCCATTTTAATGACAAAGTTGATAGGCATGCTTTGTTAGGGTTCAGATACATTGCTGTGTTTAAAAATGAGGTTAAGATGTAGGCTGGGCAACAGGTCAGTGGTAGAACACTTAGCATGAGCATGGCTTTGTGCTCAGTCCTCAGTATAGGTGGGGGTTAGAGAGAATGACAAATCAGCCTGATAAAAATTTCTTTTCAAGAACCAGGCAGACTTTCAGAAATCAGTTGTTGTGGTGGTTTGAGTATACCTATCTCAGGGAGTGGCACTATTTGAGAGTGTGACCTTGTTGGAGTAGGTGTGTCACTGTGGGTATGGGCTTTAAGACTCTCATCCTAGCTGCTTGGAAGTGAGTCTTCAGATGAAGACACAGAACTTTCAGCTCTTCCTGCACCATGCCTGACTGGATAATGCTATGCTCCCACCTTGATGATAATGGACTGAAGCTCTGGACCTGTAAGCCAGCCCCATTAAATGCTGTCCTTATAAGTGTTGCTTTGGTCATGGTGTCTGCTCACAGCAATAAAACCCTAATTAAGACAGTGTGTATATGTATACAAGCATACACTTGTGTATGTGTGACTGCACACTTGTATGTGCACATACATGTATGCAGGTGCACATGGATGCTAGTAGAGGCCTGAAGTTACATCCTGTGTTTTCTTCAATTGTTCTTAACTGTTTTAGAAGTAAGGTCTCTCATTGATCTCTGAGCTTAGCAATTAAATAAACTCTGGCCAGTGAGCTCTAGGATCCACCTATCTCCACATCAAACACCTCCCCAGTTAAACAGTTATAGCTGTGTGTCAAAAAACATGTCTTTTCTAGGTGTTAGGGATCTGAACTTGTGTACAGGTTGTTTCCTGTCTGAGCCATCTTACTAGCCCCAATTCTTCCTTTAAATTACACTTATAAATTGCTATTTGTTTTTAATGTCCTGATAATGCATTTAGACTTCATTTAAACTATTACTTCTTTCTGTGTTTTTTGTACAAAGTCAGAACAGCAACTTATCAAATTTATAAATTCTTTTTTAATATTTATTTTATTTATATGAGTACAGTGTGGCTGTGTTCAGACACACCTGAAGAGGGCATCAGATCCCATTACAGATGGTTGTGAGCCACTATGTGTTTGCTGAGAATTGAACTCAGGACCTCTGGAAGAGCAGTCAATCCTCTTAACCACTGACCCAGCTCTCCAGCCCAAATTTTTTCATTCTGAATCAGAACAGTAGACTCAATGCAATACTAATTCTGTTATTTTACCAATATTGTTATTTGATTTGTAATTTCTCCCTCTATTTGTCCAAAACTTAGCAAGAATCTGGCAAGCAATGTAAAAATGGGCAGAGTCACATGATCATTATATTTAGTCATATAATTAGTGATAGAAAACAATTGAAAACATTTCTTTGAGGTAGAGATGAAGCAATGTTTCAGTTTCCTCATTTTTCTTCCATTTATCATCTTAAAGTCTTATTCATTGTATACAATGTTTCATACAGGCAGGATACACTCACAGATGTGAAAGCTCTATAGTAGTTGCCTTCAGAAAGCTCCTAGTTTAGCCAGGAAGGAGCAGATGGTAAACACAATACATGAGAGGTGTGCTGCAAGGTAAAGCTGTTGGAAAGCCATGTTAAGCAGAGCATGAGAAAAGTCCAGAGTCTAAGACACAAAGTGAGGACAAGGTTGTGATTTGGAACAGAATGGTTTTGTGGCAGTCTTAGAGAAAGGTCATAGATAAATGGATGGAAATGCATTCCACACAGAAGGTAGGGACATACCTATACAACTGAGACACCTGAGATACAGACGTCCCTGCTCAGCAGGAAGAGCTAGCAGTTTGGTGTGGCAAAATAGCCTGGTTAGGAAACTGGACACATGGTGAAATGTATGTCCCTGATGGAACAACATAAGCAGTGAGGATGACCCAAGGTTTTAGATGAGGCCCACAATGAATCTCCAATCGATTGGATGTTGGAAATGAAGACTGGACTCAAGGATGAGTCCAAGTTTTCCTTTGTTGTAAGTGAAAAAATTGCCATTATTGAGGAAGAGATTTCATGTGGGGAACCTCAGGATTAAGGATTAGGAAATAAGGTCCAAAGTATGATGTTAAACTGTTAGCTTAATCTTAAATTCATGAATGAGGAGTACTATGTATAGTACTTTAACTTTTGGGGTGGCTGCAATAACAACATTAATTAAAGATGTAAGGATTATATTAACAGTATACTATGAAATCACAAAATAATGTCGATTTTTTTAAAGTGAGATATCCAAGGATTTGGCATCTTAAAAACCAGATGGGAGGGACAGGGAGGAGAAAACAGTAAATGGCACTGTTATTGAATGTCACTGATGGTGCTGGGGTGGAATATCAATCATAGTTCTATGGCTGACTTTCACTGAAGAGACTGTGGCTGTGTCAGTGACTAACACATATAAAGTATAGCATGGCAAAGTATAGAAATTAACTCTATCAAAAGATACAGAGAGGTCAAAGGAGGCAAGGATTCAAAGTTGCCTTTTGCATTTCACAATGTGGTCATGATATTGAAAAAATTCTCTAGAAAAATTATGAGGTTCAAAAAATGGAAATAAAGAATACTTTGAGATTTTGCCGCCAAGCATAACAAAGCTAGCTAGACACAAGAGTAGTGACAGGCACAGCCAATCTTCTAATTCCAGACATGGTTCTAATTCCACCTCAGTTGGGGTAACTGATGTGGCTAATACAGTGTGTTCCTCTGCTGAATGGCAATAGTGTAGACTGAATAATAGCTCAGTACATACAGTCCTAGTTACTGCTTCCACAAACAGTAGTGGGAATTGAAAGGGAAATTTATTCTACCTGAGTAATAAGATCCTTGTTGTAGTGTTGCTGGGATAAGAAGAATGACCAATAACAATCTGGGGAGGGAAGCATTTGTTTCAGGTGATAGATAGTCCATTACTGAGGGATGCTGGGGCTGGGAGTCATGGAAGGGGTCTGGACCCAAACACCAAGAGGAATCCTCATTACTGGCGTGCTCCCAGGCTCATATTTAGGTACTTTTCTTACATAACCTAGGACAACCTGCCCAGAGATCATACCACCACAGTGGAATGAGAGCACTTATAACAATTAGAAATCAAGAAAATTCCTCACAGACATGCCCACAGGCTACTCTAATGAAGGTAGTTCCTTAACTGTGGTCCCCACTCCCATATATGTCAAGCTGACAACCAATACAAGCCATTCCAACCCTCAAACTCAAGACCATAATGATGAAAGGCAAGTCTCCAGTGAGTTATTTGGCTAAATGGTTATAGAGAACAACTGTAAGATTTACTTTTAAAACTATGCCCTGCTAGCAATTAAACGAAAAGAAATGTTAATTAAAGACATTTCCTATACTCAATATCTTCTAGCTAGTGCCATAACTAAGCTGAAAACAGACTAACAGACTATCCACTGTTCTAAACAGTCTGTTTCTACTGTATGATATGGTAAGACTAGACAATTACCTGATACAGTTTATTATCAAATACCCTTTGGCAGAAAATGTGTCTTCTACTCTGTGGAATATTATATAAACTATCATCAGATATATAAATTCAAGGATGGTGGCATTTACAGAAGTTCAAAGGAAAAATGCATGCACAAACCAGCTTCCTGTTACCAGGTAAACAACTTGATGCCACTTAGGATGGAAGAGGTCCACTGTAATCAGCCAGAGGCTAGGGGGCTGGCTAGCTCCACTGCAGAACCTTGTCACACTGAGGGCTTGGAATTACCTTCTGTTCAATACTAAATGGTGCCAGGAGTCAGGAGTTTTTAGTGAGAAATCAGTGTTGTCTTGGACATATGCAAAGCTTCAACATGTCCTGGTCACAACTAGCTAGTTTGTTCATTACACAAAGCAGAGATGCCTGGAAAACAGGCAACAGCCACATGATGGGCCACTCTGATCTCGGTGTCCACCTAATTAACTCCATGGAAACTCCCTATCACCAACTTTCCAATTTTTTCTTCAAAGTTCCAGATATATAAGGAGTTCATGTGATTTCCTCTCCTAGTATTTAATCTCAAACTTCATTGCTTTCTTTTGGAGGCACTGATGGATTTTTATAAGGTGTATTAGTTGTGATTGTCCAGAAGCTGTAAGATGAATGTATACAAGTTATATATTTTCAGGAGTTATATCCTTATTACAGAGGTCAGAAAGTTCAAAATCTGCAGTGCAGGCCAATGGTCTGGAGATACAGGAGTGCTGATAGTGTGACTACATTCTGCAAATGACAGGCATACATTGCATTTGAGGAACTAATGATCCAGTTCCAGTCTGAAGACCTGCAGGCAGCATTCCAGGAGAGCTGATGGAACAGTTGAAGCTAAAGAAGTCACTAGACAATTAATTCCTCCTTGCTTAGTCTTTATTCTTAATTTTGATGAAGAATTTGCATGGATTAAAAAATCTGAGCACTTGGGAGGAGGAGGCAGGGGGATCAGGATTTTGAAGCCAGCCTGTGATGCACAAGACACTGTCTCCAAACATATTTTTAAAAAATCTGCTAGCCTTGCAAGCTTTACCAACTGCTCTAATGGAAGCTGGTTGTTAACTGAGAGTACAAGCTATTAAGCTTGAGGAAGTGACTCTTTCATGCTTTTTGGAAGCTCCATGCATATACCTTTGTATTCCATCCTAGAAAATAGTTACCTAGTGCTCATTCATTTAAAAGTGAACCTCATCTAAGCACACCTTCCAAGCTCATTCATAAGATTAACTCTCACAGACATGTTGAGAGAGGCACAGTTAAAAAGAAAAAGGGAAGCTGACAGAAATCCTTCAGCATGAACAGCTACCACAAATCAGACTTTCACTACAGTTAAGAGAAGCCAGAGAAGAGATCATAGTGCCTTAAAAAGATACATTTAGAGCATGTTAGTTATTTTTCTGTTGCTGTGAAGAAACACTAAGACCAAGGCAACTTACGAAATGAGCTTTTAACTGGAGACTTGCTTATAATTTTTATAGTTTCAGAGAGGAGTCCATGACTATCATGGGGTGGGGGGCATGGTGGCAGGCAGGCAGAAGGCTGCTAGAACAGTAGCTAAGAGTTTACACATTGAGACTAGTTGAGATGTGAGAGAGAGGAAGACAGCAGACACACACAGAGAGAAAGAGAGAGACAGAGAAACAGAAACAGAAGGGGGAAAGGGGGAGAGACATAGAGACATAGACAGAGATGGAACACTAACAGGGAATGGTAGCATTCGATGTCGGGCTTTTGAAACCTCCTCCAACAAGGCCACGACTTTACCTCATTCCTCCTCTAGTCTTCTGATTGTTCTCTTTATACATTCTGCCTTCCATATTCCATATACTCCTGATTTTCTTTCATCTGTCACACATAATATGTATATGAATACATATAAATTAAATAATTTATATATGAATCTATGAAACATGAAATTAAACATTTTGTCTTTCTCCCATTCTCCTCATCTCCCATTTTCCCTGTCTGCAAACCTCTTAAATGCTCCTCATATTCCTACTATCACTTCATGTCAGACAGACAGTCAGACAGACAGATTTTTACATTTAATCTATATTTTACATTTTAGAAAACAGTATTTGTCTTCTGAATCTGGTTTATGACCTTTAACTTTTTTTCCCTCATTTTACTGAATGAACATTGTGGAGCTAAGTTTTACTGTCCACTTGAAACAACCTACAGTCACTTGGGAAGAGGCAACCTCAACTGAAGACTTGCTTCCATCAGACTGGCCTATGGTTTATTATCTTGATTATTGATTAGGGAGCATCCAGTCCACTATGACAGCCACATTCCAAGGCAGGTGGACCCTGTTATATAAGAAAGCTAACTGAAAATCAGGTAGTGGTGGCAATGTGCCTTTAATCTCAGCACCTGGGAGACAGAAGCCAGCCTGGTCTCCAGGGTGAGTTCCAGGGCAGCCACAGTTACACAGTGAAGCCCTATCTCAAAACAAACAAACACAGACAAACAACAACAAACAGAAATAAAAGGAAAGAAAAGAAAGCAATCGAGTGGAACATGCAGCAGTGAGTGAGATAAAACCAGCATGGCTCTGTGCTCTCTGCTTCAATCCAGAAGTTCCTGCTGTGACATCCCTGAGTGCTGCATCCTCACTAGAGGGCCAAAGAATAAGATGTTTATTTTCAAGCTGCTTTTGTCAGAGTGTTTTATCACAGCAACATGAACTAGAATAAATACACTCTCATAAACTGTGTGAAATAAATACCAGGTGATAGTTATATAATGCTATTGTTTAGTATATAGTGTCCAAATAATCTTTGCAATATATGTCTAAGGGTTTCCACAGCTGAGATAAAATATCATGACCAAAAACAATGCAGGAAAAAATGAATTTATTTCATCTTACAGCTATCAGGTCACAGTCCTCTGTTGAGAGAAGTCAGGGCAGTAACCTGACTCAGAAAATAAAATCTGTCTATCTGACGGTCTGTCTGTCTAACATGAAAGCATAATGGAAATATGAGGAGCATTTACACAGGGACAATGGGAGATGAGGAGATTGGGAGATGAGGGGAATAGGAGATGAGGAGAATGGGAGATGAGGAGAATGGGAGATGAGGAGAATGAGAGATGATGAGAATGGGAGTAGAGGACAATGGGAGATGAGGACAATGGGAGATGAGGACAATGGGAGATGAAGACAATGGGAGATGAGGACAATGGGAGATGAAGACAATGGGAGAGGAGGGGAATGGGAGATGAGGAGAATCGGAGATGAAGACAATGGGAGATGAGGACAATGGGAGATGAGGACA
>JADRCH010000076.1:12037575-12076724 GCA_019843965.1 Rhynchomys soricoides | reverse complement strand
GGGAGTTTACAGAGTAATGCTGCTTACTGGCTTTCTCCTCATAGTTTGCTCAACCTGCTTTCTTAGACATCTCAGGACCATATGCCCAGTAGTGGCACTGCCCACATGTGCTGCACCCCCCCCCCCCACATTGATCATTAATCTACTTAATGTCCTACAGACTTGCCTACAAGCTATCTGATGGATACCTTTCTTCAAGTGAGGTTCTTCTTTCCAGGTAACTCTAGTATGTCTCAAGGCAACAGAAAACTAAGTACTACCCTAGAGAACTAAAAGAAATAGAATCCTAAGATGCCTATGATGTTCCTCTGCATGTGCTCTAGTCTGAGAATTCTTTGCTGCTAAATGATTTTTGAAACTGTTCCACCAGGCAGGAAGATTAACAATATCACTGTGCAAAAATGAGTTACACTATTGAGCAACTCAAACGATATTCTTATATTTAAATATATAGTGATATTTCTTCAAAACATATGGCTTTATGAACATGCATTGATATGTTGAAATTGAAATTGAATATATTACCTAACTTTTATGTATTTATCAATATATATAGACTCAGACATAAATAAGCTATACCAATATTTTATGAAAAGTACAGGGCATTATATTGTTGTGGTACAGAATGCAGTTGCCACTAGATTTTCCTTGAAGATATAGATAAATGTTTAGTGGGTTTTGAGTTGAGTACTTTTTTTGTTTACTTCTGTTGCTTCTGAGATCAGGGAAGTAGAAATTGAAAAATTTAAATAGAAAGAGAAAATATGGAGTTAATCCTCTGGCTTTGACTTCAGAAACTGTTTTGTAAAAAGTTAAGTGTGTGTGTGTGTGTGTAAGTATGTATGTATGTATGTATGCATGCATGTATGTATGTATATTTGTATGTTGTGTACATATCCACGTATGCCATAAGGCATGTGGATTGATCAATTCATAGAAATTTGTTCTCTCCTACCATGATTACAGCAACGTCATCAGGCGTGGTAGCAGCTTTCTTACCCAGTGAGCCATCTCACTTTGCCCATAAACATGCCTCTTTAGTTTAGTTATCTGTCTAAAGACTAGGAACTTCACTTTGTAATAATTTAAAACATTCCCCAAACCTACCAGCTTATTGGAACCAAATATAACAGATACTTCTAGTCAACCTCAAAAATTATAAAAACATTGGTTTGGAGTATGTTTGAGCCCAGGAATTTTTACAGGACCTCGCTGTGATTATAATGCACAAAGAGTTGCACCAGTTCAGAAAACAATCCTATGACATTTGCCATTGAGAGTATTTTAATATAAATAGCATTGGAACACCTGAGAAACAGCCCCAGAAACAAGGCCTCTTTCACCTCCCACCTTCCTGTCTGTTACTCTTTATGTTCCCTTAATGCTAAATGGAATCATTACCCAAGTAATGACAAAAACTAGACCACTTGTAGTGTTTTGAATGAAAAATGTCCCTCATAGTATTGGGTGTGTGGCACTGTTTGGTGAGGTTTAAGTGGTGCAGCATTTAAGTTATGATACTATGAGAGGACTTTGAGAGTTCAAACCTCATACCACCTACTCACTTTCCCTGCTTTGCTTTGTGCTTCAAGTTCATGATGGACTCTTAGCTCCCTGTCCCTGGTGCCATGCCTGCTGTCAGCTGCTATGCTGTCCCATCGTAATAAACTCTAACCCTCTGGAAGCATAAACAAAACTAAACTTTCTTCTGTAAGTTGTTTTGATCATGGTGTTATACATCATATCAATATAAAAGTAATTAATTAATACATCCCCTTTCCTCAAAAGCGAAGTGTGTAGCATATACTTGCTCTTACCATTGTCTGTCTTTTTGTAAAATAATATCTCCTCATCAACTTACTGTTCAGTGAGAGAAGATTCTCAGTCCACAAAGGGCCCATGCTGGCCAGGAAGGAGTGCTATGCAGAGGCTCTGAAGAGAATGATGCTACTGAATCTCTGCATCCCGGTCCTTAGTTCTTATTTGGGATATGATATATCTATCCTTCTCTTTACATTTCTACATAACTGTCCACTCTTTATTAACACTAAGCATAAAAAATGGACAGTTTCTTCTGTTCTTTGGGTTTTCATTCATCTTCCATGGTCACACAAAACTTTGGAATATGAACGCCATGTTGACCTCCAGTGTGTCTTTAGCTACAGGTATGTCAGCCACACTCCTTATGAGGGACAGGAAAGGCACTTTTCCCCCCTTCAGAAGCCCCATTGTGTTTTAAGCTCATTTTCCATTGCTATGCTTATGGCATTCCCTAGTTATCCCATATCTAAAATAGAACACTGCAGAGGAGCTTAAACAGACAAACAAATAAGCAAATCTGGAGAAAACAAATATAAGCATATAGTATTATGATATTTAAAACCACAGAAAAGTGGACAACTCGTTAACAACTCTACCAATGAACTTTTTTTTGCAGAGGTATAAACAGAGGTGCTGTGTCATTCCTTGCCTCTATATTTCCAATGTATAGTCAGGTGTAAGACCAAGAGATGTATAGACTTTTAGTATTCTCTTTATATTCAATGGGGGCTAAACAACTCAATAATATGAATCTGTATATCTCTTAAAGAAATCCTTAACTTCTATCCACTTAAAGTTTGTACAATGACTTTGCATAATACACACATGAAATAATTAGTGAAGATGGTTCTTAATTTAAAGGCTGTTAAACAGCTTGTAGACATCTGGTAACAAGCTGAAATGGGTCATTCAAAATTTATCTAACTAAATTAAGGGGGGAAAATGTTTCTCCTCCCAGGTTGGCATGTCACAAGATAACTAAACCGACTTAGTAGGCTTGCCTGGGAATCCTTAGCTGTCAGTGGTGAATATGCAAAGGGCCAGCAAATTAAATCAAGCTGCCAAACTGTCAATTTCAAGCCTCATGACTGCATGAAAATAGCATCACTGGAAGAAATCAAGCATTGCCTTCTTTTGGGTTTCCTGGCACCTATTCAAATACTCGTGCAGTTGTGGCTAATTTTGCATGCAAATTTCAGTCAATAAGCTCAGAACAAGACCTCCCAAGATATTTCAAAGGCTCTGACAGTATTTTTTCTGAATACCAAATCAACAGTAGTTGAAATTCAATCTCCATTTACCAGTGCTTTACAGATGCACACTGTCCCCACCACAGAGCTAAGTTAATGAGAGCCTTACCTGCCTTCACTCACATCCTCCCAGCCGTCCTTGCTGAGGTTCTCCACATGGCTCATAACCTTGATGGAGTGATTGAGAACTGTGTGGTGGCGACCCACAGAGCACTTTCTCTTAGCAGCTTTAAATTTCACCTTTGTAGTGGCTGTCTTGCAGTCACAGGGCCAGGCTCTCACATCTGTGGTGGCCATCTCAGATTTAGCTTTGTCTGTTGGGTGGTGTGCTTTCTCTTCTGGACTCACCATCTCTTCGCCATCTTCTCTCAAAGTCTTAGCGTTTGCCACTTGTTTCCTCAGGGTAGTGACTTCCCTCTCCAGAGCAGTGATTTTTGTTTGAAGCTCACTTTTGTCATGTTCTACATCTTTGCTCACCCTCAGTAGATGCTCTAGCTCCTTTTCTCTCACCTCTGAGTCTTCTTGATAGTGTTTTAAGTGGGATTTCAGGAAATCATTTTCTTTCTTTAATTTCTTACTCTCTTCTTTTAATTTTGTTGAATTTTTCTCAAAAGCTTTTAGCCGATTTTCTAACTCAATGACCTAAGCAAGAAAGTTTAATTATTCCTTTTAAATTTAAAACCATAATCTACGTAATTTTTAATTATCATTTCTAACTGATGAAAGTTCCATTTAGTACAAGGACAAAATAAATCTAAGGCACTTACTTTCTAAATAATTCTAAGGTGATGTGGATGGATACACTCAGAAATGCAATAATGCATCTGCTGAATAAAGGACAGATGGTAAGGGAAGTTAAAATCCTATGCAAAGTGATCCAAGCTAAGGATGTCAACGAGCTGCAGCGTTTTCTGAAGTACTTTGGGTATACATTCTAACTGTGAAAGGAAATCGTTTCAGAGAAAAGCTGTTTATAGAATAGGCTAAAAACAAGCTCATGGAGAAACTTAATATTATCACAGAACATTTCTTTAACACTTGACAAACATGGTAAGATGTGGTGACAAAATAAATGACCTGCGACAGTTTTATTTCTAAATTAGAAAAGTCCCACTTTAATTCTCATGTGATCCTTATTTCATTCAATAAAATATATTTGCAAAACTAATGCTCAATAATCTAAAATTAACAGAATGTGAAGGTTGCTTATAAATGAAACATTTCTATTTATTTCAATAAATATTTTGCCTGTTGTAGGACACAGTGATGGTCAAAGACCTCCAGGCTCTATGCTTCAACAGCCACTGGAAAGACACATGTGCACATCTTAAAATAATATGTGATACTATGTAAATGCTGTAATTGAACACCAAAGACAGAATGTTATAACTTACAGGAAGCTTGGAATTAGAATTTGAAAAATTATATTTGACTCTATTTCAAACTAGCTTTATAAGTAAAACTGAAACAGAAATACAAAAACTGCTTTTGCAAAGGAGCACAGATCTTTTATTTGAGCCCACAAAACAACTAGATGCAGAAGAGATGGCATGCATGCCTTTGTTATGCACATGAATGTTGGCTCAAGAAACAGAGATGAGTTGTTAACTCTAACCTTAGCTACTGAACCATCTAGAATTCCACAAAGAGCCAAAGGGTCAGACAACTCTACACCTCCAAATGAGGATAGTTATCCATGAGACCAAAAGGCTCTGTTCTCAAGGAGTGACAGATTAACAATTTAACACTTTATTGGATCACTGTGAGAATAGCTCTAAGCTGAAATAATAATGGGCAGGACCATACCTTGACCAAGACTAATTAATTCACACCTTTATTTTAAGCTAAGCCTAAAGTTCATGTCAGTATATATACTATGGACTAAAGGTGTAAGCTGTTTCTGAAGCCCTTTATTCATTCCTTTTCATAATGTGTCTTTGGGGCTAGAGAGGTAGCTTAGTCAATAAAGCACTCACCTGAAGCAAGAGGATCTGAGTTTGGTCCCCAAAAGATATATACATACATACATACATACATACATACAGAGAGAGAGAGAGAGAAAGAGAGAGAGAGAGAGAGAGAGAGAGATATCCCAGGGTATTCTAGTCTAGGGCTGGGGAGGCAGAGACAGGTGGATTCCTGAATTTCACTGACCAGCCACCCTAGCATACTTGATGGGTGGATGAATACCAGGCCAGTAAAAGAGCCTGTCTCAAAAAAAAAAAAAAGATAGGAAGGAAGGAAGGGGTGGGTAAGAGAGAGGGGGGAGGGAGAGAGGGAGAGGGAGAAGGAGAAGAAGAGGGAGAAGGATAGAAACAGTAGATTGTGCTTGAGATGGTCTCAGACCTCCATAAGCACATATATGCACATATCCCTCCACACACATGCATACAAAGAGGGAAATTCAGATGAGTCTGATATTGGAGCTCTTGAACCTAGCTACTCAGAACAGGAAGGCTTGAATGACTTCAAACATAGTCTGTGCAACTTGAAAGACCTGTATGAAATATCTATCTATCTGTTTTTCTCTGTCTGTCTCTGTCTGTCTCTGTCTCTATAGGCAAATAGGTTTGTGGTAGATAACTTGCCTAGCATGCATGAGACCCTAAATTCAATGCTTAATACCATATGAATATAAACATCAGTTAGTTAAAAATAATAAATTTAACTATGAAGTTTTAAAAAGACAAATGACACACTGTATAAGGTTACTGTTTAAAAGTAAAAAAATAATATGCTAATTTGATTTAAATTCAATGAAAATAATTGCTATTCTTTTCGTGGGCCTTAAATGCATTTCTGGGCCCATAAAGTTATTTGTTTATACAAATAAAATTATGTAAAACAGCAAAGAAAAATACTATTTTGAAAGAAAGCTAACACATTAATATAAACTATATAATACCCTACTTGACGGACCTTGCTTCAGGATGAATGACTGGGAGCATGTTTCATTCTCTATCTTATAGGTTAGCCTGGATGTGATGTTTAGAAGTACTGAGGTGACACCCTCAGCTACAGGATACGTCTAAGAAAGTACAAAATTGCTGTAGTTCGTGAGAAATTCCTACAAGTCTATCCATCAGTATCAAAGATAAAGGTAGATAAACTGAAACAGTTGATAAGTATGTCCATTTTGAGTTTTGTTTACGAATAGATGATTTAGGAAAACTCAAACATAATTGAGAGTAGCCAGATAACAATCAAAGAGTAAATTATTTAAACGTTTAGGAATATAACCAATAAGTATGCATACACTTGAAACCATTCATTGAGCCTGATAATATATTTTGTAAAAGGGAACTAAGATAAATGCTACAATTTGAAAACTGCAGTTTACTACCAATGATAGTAATGCTGTACTGTGACTACAGGTTGACATGAATTGTCCTATTAAAATACAGAAAACTATAGTAAATCATGAGATAAATTCTATTGACAATAAGCCACACATATTTTCAAGTTTACATGACAAAGATCTTAGCATCTACTATGGCAGAGCTATAAATAACAAAGCAGTTTATGCCTGGTGCAGAAGAGCAGAGTCTCCTGACCCGCTTTAAGCTAAACTGCCCACTTAGAACTAATAAACACATATATTCCAAATTTTGTTAACTTCTCTTCTTCTCATTTTCTCCACTCCATCTATAAAAATATTTTTAATCTATGTCCACAGAAGCACAAGTGTTTATACATTTATTTTACTAACATTGATTTTTTTTTTACCCCATTTTGGCAAGCCAATGATTTTGAATTATGAATTTAAATTAAGGATTCACACAAGGTTTAAGTTCATGAGCCCTCATTTTAAAATATAATTCTTTATGGTAAAATTCAGATTTAACTTGCTCAGCTCAATATCTTAAAGATTAGACTACCTTCTGTAATGTCTGCTCCGACATTGCTTTCTCATTCTTCTCTGGAGTACTCTTCTTGACCCCAGCATCTTCATGGTGTCTAAAGAGTTGTTCTGGAAGCAAATAAATAATATATTATGGTACATCATATATTGCTGAAACACTGCACTGTCAGTTTAAGAGGAAAGGCTTCCTGGCTTTTCAATTATGAATAATCTAGTCTATTTTTTTCTTGTCAAGTGTTTGGCCAGAACTAAATGGTGACCTTTCTCAAGAGTTTGTTTTGTCACATAATTGCATGTCTTTGTAGTGTTCCTTTTTCCTGCAGTGTTAAGACTTTCAAAGGTCCAATAGATCTGTGGGTTAGTCTAATGCTAGACTTTCATTCCTGTGCTCACTCTTTGTAGACTGTTCCGCCTTTACCTTAAAAGCAGAATCCGCTGCCTTTTTATCTACAGCAGCTACTAGTTTTGTTCTGCTGATCTTGTTCCCTGCCAGGAGGATCAGAGTGATCGCTGAACAAAGCAAACAGTAAGAGAATTAGAGACTGAAATCCTAACAGCGCAGGAACCTTTCCTTCCAGGGAAAGGCCCTGGACTGGAGGGTTAAACCATAAAAACCTCAATTCTAGAGGAGCTGTGGCTTCCTAAGAAACAAGCCCACATTCAAGGATGAAATTGCTTGACCAATCACTCCTGCAGGGGCTGGTAACTACCACAGCCTTCTTAGTACAGCAAAACCTGCAAGTAATTTACAAAGTTAAGAGAAACACTGTCATAAATTTTTCATTAATATTAAAATTCACTCAAATTTATAACTGTCTTCTTTACAGATAAGTTACAGCTATGAAGTTACCATACTTTACTGAGCTCCTGAATTATTTTAAAGTATAATGTTCTTAAAGAACAAAACAGGGAACAGAGAAGAATTCCTAATGCTAAGAGGGTATACATCTGTTAGCTTACTTTTGCTTTAAAGTAAGCCAGACTGCTGTAGGTCAATGTGAAACTTTGATTTATCAACAAAGAAAGAGAAAACAATATTATTCTCTGTAGAGTAGAAATCCTCCTGGTAAAAACAGTGACTAACAAGTTTGTTAGAGTGAATTAGTCATTTCTTTTGTCTTTGAAACATGACATACTCAATTAAAACTTCTGTGTTCATGAAATAAATAGAACACTATCCTAAGGATAATAAAAGCTAGAAGAGGTAGAATTCGCCTCTTGGGGAATACGTACCTTTACCTTGATAATAATCTATCAGCTCCCAAGTTTCCTTTTCTAGTCCCCTAACACCATGGTGCTGAATTCATTTACAGCACTCTTCAGCAATATAGAAATAATATGCAAATATAATTCATCTGTTCTAGTCATTTAAATATCTCCTATAGTTATGGGATATTTATCCTTAAAAATAACATAATAGTACTATATTCACATAGCATACAGAACTAACAACATCTGTATATTGTTAATAAAATAAACACTGAAGAATGATTTCTAAAAGAATTTCCTTGCTGTGTATTTGGTCCTAGGAACGTGCAGGCATGCAGGGCAGAATGGCTGAGTATGCTCACCTATGGGTGTTGCCCTGGAAGGTTTTTCTTTCCTTTATAGCTTTTATAAAAATACGGAAGCAGTTAGACTTAAATGTGGAGTGAAGCAGGGAACAAACACACTCTAAGACCCTTCAGTTCAAGCACCCAGGATGTGGGAACTGAGGCAAAAGGACCTCCATAAGACAATGACATTTCTTATTCTACAAGAGATTTATTTTATCACATGGTTTCAATGCTGTAGTTTTTACTAGTTTTAAAAGTCACCCTGATTTATGTTCTTTCTTGCTCAGGAATTTCTTCTCATTTTCTGTTTTTAACTACTTTTTGTTTATTGATAGTTTGTTTTATATAAAACTTGCTTTGTTTTACTGCTTGCTTCTTTTTCTTTTAATCTTCTTGATTTAGCAAGGAGATAAAGCGCTCTTTCTCTCTCTCTTTCTCTCTCCCCCCCCCCTCTCTCTCTCCTTCCCTCCCTCCCTCCCTCTGTCTAGAAAATGTCTTTTAGGGGAACTGAGTGTGTCTGAAGGACAGACAATGCCTGGGGACATAGGTGATGCATAGAAGCTGAAGTCACAGGGAAGACTGTCTTTCCATGCTTCAAGTCATTAGAAGAATAGAAAGAGAACTTTCACATAATTTAAGCATGCTTTTCTATGAGTTAATCCTTCATTAAAAAGATTTTAGAGAGGGAGACCAAGTCAAATAAGATAATTCACACAGCCTATGAGCCTAGTGGCAATGTGCAAAGGAAGGTCAGAAATATCTAGGTTCAAATTGCTCAGCATAGCTGGGGTATGGAGTGCTCAGTACTCAGGCTGGGGAAGAAGACTGTGAGTTCTAGGTCAGCCTGGGCTATACAGAAAGATTGTCTCATGTCAAAGTGTCATTAGTTGGGCTATTGTTTCCAAGCCCTAGTTCACTGAATAATTAATCTAAATTATTATTCTGCTTTTTACTGTTTTATTAACATTTTATTGTTAATTATTCTTATTATTCTTTTATATCCTAATTTTAATTATAGTAATAAATTACCTAAAACTCATAATTTTTCTGACTTATCATTTTAACACTTAATCATTAAAACAAAAACATTTATGAACGAGCTTAGTTATTTTTGATAGATTAAGAACAGTTTAGAATTTTTGATTTTACCTAGCTTTATTTGAAAAATTTAATAAATAGCAAAATACAATAACTGGTAAACATTCCAAAATTAGTGTTTATTATTATTTTATAAGATGAGTTTGTTGTTAATTAGTATTAAATATAAAATTATTTAGCATTCAGTAGGCTGGATTTCTATATTAAATGAGAAAATGCAAAAATGTTACGGTACAAACTGCATTAAGCCAAATGAAACAAATAACTTTATCCTTGAATTGTATGCACCAATTTTTACAGTATGCTAAGTATATTAATGGCTAATATCATTAAAACTTATTTTTCTATTCTTTATGCTTCTATTGATAAAGAAGTTATACCTATGTTTTTATGATTTTTTTCTTGATCTGTAAATCAATTTTAAAACGAACAAAAATTCTACAAACAATGTAATTTAGCAGAAAATAACCAACTGCATTTTGTGTATCTGTTTTAGTACAGGAACACATATTTTTCTGTGATCTCAAATCCTTACATATTAATTCGGTATGATAATTTTTAGCATATATTGCATTTCTTTATGTTAGTTTCTTTGTGTCTGACGGAATCCACCTTCAGTTCAGTCAAGTTGCACATGAGAGTTTGTTTTGCTGGTTTTCTTATTTGAAATGTCACAAATACCTTTTTCAAGTTGGGTTATTCATTAAATGGCTTTCCCATTATTTTTTATTGCTATTTTTAATATATTCCTTAATTCTACCACATTATTTGTTTTTTATTTTTAGTTAATAGAAGATAGATTGTTCTCTCATACAATACACCCAAATACAATACAGATTCCCTCCATCCACTACTTCTTCCTTCCCCTACCTGTCCTCAACCCCAGATTCACCCCACCTCATTTCTGCTTCAGAAAAGAACAGGCCTTCAAGAGATGAAAGCCAATCAGGACAAAACAAGATACAATAAGACGCAGCAAAAGCAGAACTTGTGGGAATGTCTAAACAATTGTTCTGATTTTTAAAAAGTTTACCTCTAAGTATATATTGTATGCTCAACACAGTTCCTCATAAACTCCTTTCTCTCTCTCTTATTATTGCTTCCTGCTTCTGTTAGTCACCTTTGACCTTCAGTTTTACGTTTACATACATGTCACACACATATATACATAGATAAGACTATATACATGTATATTCACATGTAAGACTATATATATCTATATCTCTCTCTATATATCTATATCTATATATATAAATATATATATATATGTGTGTGTGTGTGTGTGTGTGTGTATGAGCTGCAAATGAATAAAAGCATATATTTGTCTAAGACTGACCTAATTTATTTACATCTAATATCAAGTTTCTTTCATGTTCCTGCAAACAGTGTAACTTCATTCTTAAGGCTGAAAATAAATCTGTTGTATGCGTATAGAATATAGACACAGGAGGAGTTCAGTAGAAACAGTCATGAGGTGTGGTGACAACAGCTGGCTGGCAGAAGTTAGAAGGGATCTTAGTTCTTCCACTGAGATACTGAAGTTGCACAGTAAATACAGCTGCCTTCACTTTTAATATAGGAACAATCTTACACTGGCAGCACGGGTGCATTCCATATCATCAGACAGTTTGGCTATAGTGGTTTGCACATTTGAAATGGACAAAGCTTCCATCTGAGTTTAAGATCAAGGCCCCATAAAATTAGAACTAAGTACTTTCAAAGTCTTGTAATAGGAACACACACAAAAGTGTTATACACCATTATAAAATTGTGAGCAAGTGCAACTAGGAAAACTATGTCAATGAACAATAAAATTAATTCTCGTTTACTCTTATCAAATATTTGTTTACACTTTTATATTAAATTAAGAAGGGCAGAGGCAAGTGTGTTTGTGGAGGTTCACAGTCCATGGTGGGGATCAAGGGAGGCCCTGATGACTCCACAGGCTTCCTCCACCTTTGCTTGGGGTCTGGGCTGGACTCAGCTCAACAGGCCTGTGCATCACCAGCACTGGCAACTGGGCCTTCTCACAAGTACTGTTTAAAGGTTTAAGAGATTGTGAGCCTGATCAAAGTGGAATATTTAGGAGTCCATTGTATTTCATTTTCTCCTGAGACATAAAAATTGTGTTATAAACCAGTAAAACAGTATAAAATGATAAAGTAAGATTGTTAAAGCAAAACAAAAATTAGATAATAAAGCTAAAGATTTATTTAATTAAAACTTACCTTCTCTTTTCTCTGCCACACACTTGTTCAATTCCTGTATTGTTGTTTTATCAATAGACATATATATTTTAAGCTCATCCAATTCATCTTGAAGAATCATCCTATGAAAATTTGAACAATTAACAACTACATAAAATGTGTAAGCTAATGAACGGTGTAGTAAGAAAAGGCAGCAAAAACAAATGAAAAGTAGTTAATGGGAAAATGAAAGCAAAACCATAGTAATTACATATATTCACTAATTTTTATCCAGCATACAAATTGATTTCTAGGGCCGGGCAATGGTGGCGCACACCTTTAATCCTGGCACTTGAGGGGGCAGAGACAGGTAAATTTCTGAGTTCAGGGCCAGCCTGGTCTACAGAGTGAGCTCCAGGACAGCCAGGGCTACACAGAGAAACCCTGTGTCAAAAAACAAACAAAACAAAACAAAACAAAAAACCAAACAACCAAATTGATTTCTATGAGGGCATTTATTTAGTATGAACTATCAACTGCATTGCAACAAATATGCCAAATAAATAAAATATAAACTTTTAAAATTTTTGGCATTTTTATATATTTATATATTTCAATTTCAAATATATTTATGTAAATATTTATATATAAATGTATATTTATTACTATTCTATTAAATTGTGTAAAAATATATTATTAAATTCATATAATTATATAAATAAATATATTTATATATTTCTATTTCAAATTTATAAATTTATACATTTCAATATGTAGCCTGAACTTTGAATTCACAGTTTTGCCTTGGTTTTCTACTCTGGGATTATTAGCACATAACATCATGACCGGCTGAAGAACAATTCATGTGTAGGAGGATGTTATAAGTGAGTACAGCGCAAAACCACTAGAACAGAAACCACAAGAGGGAGAGATGTGTTGGGGGGAGGAGGAAGGGAGGAAGAGAGGAAGGGAGACAGGGAGGGAGGGCAGGCAATAGAACACATGTGGCATGACTGTGGACAGGAAGCTACAAGGCGGGGAAAGGTTAGAAGGGTCCAGCCATGATCTAGATTGGCAGAGAGGAGGGGAAGCAGATCTATAAAGATGATTCACTCATTTACATTTGAAAATGTCATAATGAAATCTAGTATATGGCACTCAGGTTAATTTTATTAAGAATCATCTTTCAGGAGCTAGGAAGACAGCTTAGTCTGTAAAGGGCTTGCTGCACAATCAAGAGGATCTGACTTCTATTTCTCACACAGTGTAAAGAGTGTAAAAATGGTGGTGTGTGCCTGTAACATTTGTGCTGAGGAGGCAGGGTCAGGAGCCTGCCTGGGACTCACTGGTCAGTAAGTCCAACCCCTGAAGAATCCTGTTTCTACAGTAAGTCACCGTGATGCAAGGGAAAAAACAAACAAAACAATACCATGGTGGCATAGTAGCCTTGGAGAGTATGAGAATCTGTGCTGTAAGTTAAACCCAGGACTGACTGATGCCTCCCAAGGCTCCAGGAGAAAGTCATTTAAGGAGGCCACCATCTATTATAAAAGATGATGAGCCCAACAGACAAATAATCTCAACACAGAAATATGAAAAAAATGGGGAAAGCCCACGACAGACATATGAAAGAAGGAAACGCAGGATCTGGAAGACACTAGACAGAGTCACACAGGAGATGAGAAACTTGTCTCTACAGTTCCAGAAACAGACTGGGTCAAGCAGAAGTAAAAATAAGAGCTTGAAGACAGACCTTTTGAATTGTTACTGTCAGAAAGAAACCTCTGACAGTAAGAGAAGTTAAAAACTCTTGAAGAGAAAATGCAAAAGCTTTTGGATGCCCTTAAAAATTATATGTTCTGGTCTCTGGCATGCTGGAGGGGAAAGAACCAGAGGTTGGGATCATAGAAAACCTCATCAATAAGATAACAGCACAAAACTGTCCACATCCTGGGGAAGACACAGACATCCCAGCATAAGAAACATTTAGAATGTCAAATATGTACTGATGTGTTTTATAAAACCAAGGATATGTTTTATTTGGGGACATGGTAATGGGAGTTGAGAAGGGAGTAGAGGCAGAGAAAGAGAGGGAGCAAAGAAGGAGAGAGAGAAAGAGAAGAGGAGGCAGGCCAGGAACACATCGAGAGAGAGGGATAAGAGGAGAGAGGTAAAAGGGGGTCAGCGAGAGAAACGAGTCAGAGAGTCAGAGAGAGTCAGAGAGAGTCAGAGAGAGTCAGAGAGGCCAAACAGTCCCTTTTAGAGCAAGCCAGAGCTATATGGCTGTTGGTAGGCAACTGTTGGGCTGAGTGTAGAAGGAAGGCCAGCATGTAAGACCATAGCAATCTGTCACCATGACACAGTACAGTTAAATTGTTAAAGTGCAGGACAATACAGACATCAGACAAGGTATATTTCTCTGAAGGAACTCTAAATACCAGAAGGGCATGGAGTCATGTATTTTGGGTCCTGAAAGAAAATAATTTCAACCAAGATTGTTGTTCCCAGCAAGGTTTTGCTTCAAGTAAGAACCTTCCAGGATAAGAAAAAAGCAAGGGAACAACTCGTGATCATTAGACCAGAATTACAAAAGATGCTTAAGGGAATCTTAACAGCCCTGTGGTGGTTTAAAAGAGAACAGCCCCCATCAGCTAATATATTTGAATACTTGTCCCCAGTTGGTGGACCTCTTTGGGAAGCATTTGGAAGTATGCTTGATGAAGGAGGTGTGTCACTGGGGATGGAATTAAGGTTTCAAAAGACTTGTGCCAGTCCTAATGTGCTCTCTGCCTCCTGTTTGTGGTTTGAGGACATACATAAAGACACAAGTCCAGTTAGCACACAATGATTAAGTTCAGATGAGGATTCTTATTTGCTTAGCTGATAACACACAACATACTGAATCAGTATGGCTCAATAGAGAAAAACCAAATATACTTTTTTGTCAACTCTGGATGCAGAGTTATTTGAAAGACACTCATAGAAAAACATGTCCTGGTGACATGAAACATTCCCTTCAAAGAACAGGAAGACAAACATTCGTTACTGAACTATTACCACATAGGACTTCATGTTAGGCACAGTGAGCCTTATAAAGTATAAATAATACAAAGCATTTTCTATGACCTCAGCACAGTAAGTAGGAAGCCATCATCAGAGGGTTGTCTGAAAAATCCTCAAGTATTTTAAATTAAAGAACCTACATCAGATAAAGACAATCTGCTTGGCTGAACTTCAGACTGCCTCCTGAATTATCATTTGATAAGCCTGGTATTAGATTTATACCCCTGCTGGTGCATCTTGGCAGGAGTCTTTCTGCCCCAAGCTGCCTCACCCTCCACTAGTCCCTCAGCACCCTGGGCTGTCTTGAGCAAACATTCTGTTAGCTCTAGCTACTCGCCCTTACTGTGAGGTTTTCTCTTGTAATTCTCCATCCTGTGGTCCACTCTGCTCCTTAGTTGTTAATCCTCATCTTCCTAGCCTGCCTATGAGGCGAAGCCAACCTTTCCTGCCCACTGCAAAGCCCTAGTCATATCCATAATGATTGTGTTGAATCAATTCTTACCTGTTATACTTCAACAAATACCACAGAATATTTTTTCTTCCAAACTTACTTATTTCAGAGAAAAATACAAGAGGAGCTAGAAAATATTTTGAACTTATCAAAAATTAAAGCACAGTATTTCAGAATTTGTGAGGTACAGATGAAACAATCCTAGGTGAATAGTGAGAGCACTGCTGCACTTTAAATAACAAAGAAGAAAGGTCTGTAAGGCTGCAAGCTTCCCACAAAAAAAAAAAAAGCTGAAACAAAAATCAACTGAGAACAATTCGCACACACATTTGAATCGAAATGTCCTCTTTCACAAAATCTACGTAAGTACTTTCCTCTTTTTGTTTTTTTTTACAGAATTTGTTGTCCTTTATATTTCACCTCATGGTAATTCTCTGTATGTTATAGATACTGATCCTTTTCTGGACATACCCACAGATACCTTCTCTCACTCTAAAGTAGTGTTTTTTAATACACGCAATGGTATCTTCCAATGAGTAGAAGTTCTTTCTGATTTTCATACAGTCCACCTTAACAACGTTCAGTTCATATTAACTATTCCATATAGAAACCTCACCCTACCACAAGGCCACAAAGTCATTCTCCTATATGCTTCTCTAAACGCTTTATTGCTTAACCCTGTACACTTACATTTGCATTAAATCAAGAGTTGACTTTTGGGTATGTTGTGAGATAAGCCATCCAGCTCATAAAAATAAAATTATCTAATTGAATTTCTTGGTAACATTAAGCATATAGTAATATTTATTATTTCCAACAATTTTTAGTTATAAAAACAGCTACATATTTATTGAGATGCAAATTTTGTTTAATATCTGTAACTACAATGGGATTTTTGAGTATATAAAATGATTGAGATATTATATAAAAAATGTTAAAAGTACACAAAACAACTAATAGCCAAACAGATTTTAAATATAAAATCATATTAATTCATCTTTATTATTTTTGTAAAAGTGCAGAATGAACTAATAACACTATTATCCCTTCCAATATTATATCACTTTATGAAATTAATAATTATCTTAATGGTCATTACTATTAGGAATGAAAATGGTACAGCAAATACTTTGAAACCAGCTCAGACGTTGTTTAAAAAATTAAATAAAAAATTACTAAATCCATGAATGGTTGCATATTCCTGTAATTTCAGATTTTTATGAGGCATGATGATCAAAAGTTCTAGACCAGTCTGTATAACACAGACTCTATCTCAAAAACATAAAAACAAAACAAAACAAAAACCAAGAAACAAAGAGAAAATTATTATGTGATTCAACAATTCTATTCTATTCCATTCCATTCTATTCCATTCCATTCCAGGTATATACCTGGAATATATATATATCTCCAAAATACCAGAAAATCAAATATTCAATTTCCCATCAATGGGTGAATGTATAAACAAAATAAAAAACAATATTTTTATATATCACATTGTAGATTAGTCTTCAAAATATTTTGCTTAAAAGGCAAATACAAATGTTAAATATATTATGGTCTTGTTTGTATGAAGCAAAGAGAATAAATAAATCCACAGAGACAGAGGGAAGCAACAGAAGAAAAAAAATGGTAACTTAATGTGCCTGAGGTCTCCTCCGGAGATCATAAAAATGCTTTGGAATTAAGGATCACAGTTTTAGGCATTATGAATGTACTAAATAGTGCCAAGTTGTGTGCTATGAAATAGCATTTGCAGAACAAGCATGTGGATCTGATTGGGCTCCCATGCCTATAATCTCAGTGCTCAGAGAAGTGGAGACAGAAGGATTCTCAGGGTTTTCTGGATGCCAGTCTACCTCCAGGTTCAGTGAAAGACCTCTCTCAAGGGAATGAGGTAGAGCGTGACATAGCAGGACCTTCACTGGCTGCATTTACACCTGCATTATAGCTATTTCTGCCATAGTAAGACAATACACTCCATTTCTGAGGCCAACTTCTTAAGAAACAGTATTTAAATTATTCATAGCTTCAGGAGCCAACTGGCCAGATGCACTAAGACCCTCCCTCCTCAATCTTATACAAACTGTAAGAAATGCTTAAAAGACATGTTCAAACCAGCCAAGCTGCCTGGGTGGAGCAGAAACCAGCCCAGAGGAGACACCTGGAAGAAGCTCAGACCCACTGAGCTGTGTAGAAAAGACCTTTTCCCTATCGAATGGCCTGAAAGTTGTGCAGTGTACTCCAGGATTGCAACAGTTGTGAGCCATCACCCATGCTGGGGTGGTCTTTTGGTAATTTAGCTCTTTTTCAGTCATTTCTGCTCCCATAAGCAGCTCTTCATCCATATTCCTATAAGCAAACCCATTAAAACTCAGAAGCCCACCAAGTTGGACTTTCACAGTATTCTCACTTTGTCTTGAGGTATTCTAAGATGACTAGATATTTGGTCATGTCATCTCAAGAATGGCATCACACTACACCACCAAAACATAGTATGTGCATAAATCACATTCATATACACCACACTCACACACATGCATATGTATATACACGCATACATACATACATACATATATACATACATAAAAATACACAAATAAAACAAGACTAAATTATCATTAATTCATATACTAGTGGTTAGCTAAAAATGTTTCATAAAAATATGTCATCTTCTGAAGATAGTGTTTTCTAAGAATTTTATTTTTACCATGTTAGAGAAATGAAGTCTTAAATCTTCACTCCTCTCATATTTACACACACACACACACACACACACACACTCACACACTCAAGAAAACAAAAGATATTATTTGCAGGGGGGATACTGGTTGAGTTACTAGATATTTAGTTTTAGTAGCTTAAGCAATTATTACTAAATTTTATAAAACATTCAAAGTGTGCCTTACTATTCTTAACTTTTAATCTCCAATACAAAGCTGTACTGTAACTTGTTCTATGCTTCCTTTCTAGATACTAATGAAAACTGACAGAAAGACTCTTAAAATAAAAATTATATGCACTATAATAGGGATAAAATTACCCATATATTTAAGTTGAATTGAAACTTTTTACTAAGAATTTTAAGTTGTGTTACAACGGATCCCAATCAGTCTTAGTGCAAGAGCTATATGCACTCTTAACTGCTGAGCAATATCTTCATTTCCAACAGGGAAGTATTTAGAAATTTATTTTTAATAGATCAGGGAATAAATAGTAATAGGTTGAATAAAGATAATTTTAAAATACTAATAAAAAGAAAGGAAGATACATTCTAAAGACACTGAATATGAAATCTTAAGAGGTGGTACGAGTTTCAATGAGATGTTCAGAAATAATGATGAAGCAATTATAACAGTCAGATTTACGACCAAAGTAAACTGATAAATCAGAATTCCATTACTTGGGTTTGAGGCTACAAAAGGAAAAACTGTATAGAAGATCACAGATGTGTTTTAAACATTTTGCACCTGAGTGAAACACCAAAGAGAAAACATTGTATATTAACTGCTGAGGATAAGCAACAGGCTTCTGTGTTAGAAGTGAGAGTCTCGCTCTCCATGCCCATTCCAAGCAACTCCCCCAAAAGAACCCCCAACAACAGTGAATTGCACCCCATAAAATGTGCCCCATTTCCGACTCCAGAACTCTGGCTGTTTACTCATAAATCTACCAGCACCAGAGACAACAGGTCAGAACCCCTAACCCCAAAGCCTCTACCTGGCAACTCACCTGAAAGCACCCCAATAGTGGTAAATTGCACCCCATACTCTGTGCTCTATTTTCTGCCCCTCAACTCTTCCTGTATTCCTTGAGGACTGCAGATACCAGGGACAACCAGGTAAGACCCTGCTCAAAGCCCTTGCCTGAAAGTTTCCCCTAAAAATCACCACCACCAGTAAATTTCATCCCATCTGTTGGACTCAATTTTCCAGCCCACAACCCCGCCTGCTTTCCTAGAGCTCTCTGGCACAAGGGTCCCCGGGCCAGGCTGTTAGTAGGGACCTCATAGGCAAAGTTAACACCTAAAAAAACAGAGGCCACACTGGCAACAAAAATCCCAGGAGAGACACCCTACTTACTGGACCTGAAGATCAGCTAGTAATCAAAATCTCAGGCCAGTAGAAAGAGGGGAAACAGAAATCATGGGGGGAAAATAAAAAAAAAAAATACCCATCTAACAAAGATAAACACAGAAAACAGCATCTAAACTGAAAATAACCACAAAACCCAGATGGCTAAGGGCCAGTATAAAAACACAACAAAGAACAGCCAAGGCAATATGACACCAGAGCCTAGCTATCCACTACAGCAAGCCCTGGATATCCTAACACAGTTGAAGAACAAGAAATTGACCTTAAATTGAATCCTATAAAGATGATAAAGTCCTTTGAGAAAGAAATTTTAAAATCCTTTAAAAAATAGAGAAAAATAAAATTAAACAGATAAAGAATAAAACTCTTCAAGACCTGAAAATGGAAATAGAGGCAATAACAAAAAAACACAAACTGAAGGGATCATGGAAAAGAGAACAGAAAATACAGATGTAAGCATCATCACCAGAATATAAGAGATGGAAGAGAGAATCTCAGGCATAGAAGATACTATGGAAGAAATTGATACATCCGTCAAAGAAAGTATTAAAACTAAAAAGTTACTGACATGAATCATCCAGGAAATTGGATCAATATGAAAAGACCAAACCTAAGAATAACAAAAATAGAAGAAGATTCCCAACTCAAAGGTCCATAAAATATTTTCAATAAAACCATAGAAGAAAATTGTCCTACCCTAAAGAGGTGCCTATAAACATAGAGAAGCTCCCAAACACCAAATAGATTGTATCAGAAAAGAAAATCCTCCAATAACCAAATAATCAAAACACTAAATATACAGAACAAAGAAAAACTATTTAAAAACTGCAAGGGATAAAGACAAAGAAACATACAAGGGCAGACCTATCACAATTACACTTGATTTCTCAGAGACTCTAAAAGCCAGAAGGGCATGCACAGGTGTATTACAGCCTCTAAGAAACCAGAGATGCAAGCCCAGACTACTATACCAGAAAACTTTCAATCACCATAAATGGATAAAACATGATATTCCATGACAAAGTCAAAGTTAAGCAATATCTATCAATGAATCCAGTTATACAGAAGATACTAGAAGGAAAACTCCAAACCAAGTAGGTTAACTACATCTGCAATCAACAGTCATTGGTCATTAACATTTCTTAAAATCAATGGATTCAATTCCACAATAAAAAGAGACAGGGTAACAGAATGGATGCAAAAACAGGATCTATCATTCTGGTGCATACAAGAAACACACCTCAGTAACAAGGACAGACATTATGTTAGAATACAGGGCTGGAATAAGAGTTTCCAAGTAAACAGATTGAAGACGCAAGTGACTAGCCATTCTATTATAGATTTTCAACCAAAATTAATCAACAGAGATGGGGAAAGACACATCATACTCATCAAAGGAAATATCAGCCAATATGAGGTCTTTATTCTGAGTAGCTATACCCCAAATGCAAGGATATGCAAATTTGTAAAAGAAGCATTAAGTTTAAATCATACTTTGAACCCCACACATAAACAGACTTTAATACCCCGTTCTCACCAATGGACATGTCATTGATACTGAAACCCACATATGTTAAGAATCAAATGGACCTAACATATCTACAGAACATTTCATCCAAACATGAAAATAACATCCCTTCTTCCCAACACCTCATTGAACCTTCTCCAAAACTAACCAAGTAGTTGGTCCTAAAGCAAGGCTTAATGAATACAAGAAAATTGAAATAACCTCCTGTATCTTATCAGACCACCATAGAGTAAAACTGGATTTCAACAATAACAGAAACAAAAGAAAACCTACAAACCCATGGAAACTGAATAACTCTCTACTCAATGACCACTGGGTCAAGGACAAAATAAAAGAAGATATTGAACTCTTTCTAGAATTCAATGAAAATGAAAGCACAACATACACAAACTTATGGGACACAATGAAAGCAGTAATAAGAGGAAAATTCATAGCCTAAGTGCCCCCATAAAGAAGTTAGTGAGATCTAATACTGGATATTTCCTTGATAAATACCATTTACTAAAGTTAAATCAAGATCAGGTATACAATTTCAATAGGCCTATATCCACTAAGGAGATAGAAGCAATTATTAAAAGTCTCATAAACAAACAAACAAAGTCCAGGGTGAGATGGTTTTAGAGCAGAACTCTATCCAGACTTTCAGAGAAGAGCTAATAGAAATACTCCTCAAAAAACTATTCCACAAAATAGAAACAGAAGAACTATGAGGGCATAGTCATCCTGATATCTAAACCACACTAAGACTCAACCAAGAAAGAAAATTTCAGACCATTCTCCCTTATGAACATTGATGGAAAGATATTGAATAAAATACTTGCAAACCAAATCTAAGAACACATCAAAAACATCATCTACCATGATCAAGTAGGATTAACACTGGAGATGCAGGAATGGTTTAAATAACTATTTAGTTATTAAAAACCAGGACATCATGAAATTTGCAGGCAAATGGATGGAACTAGAAAATATCCTGAGTGAGGTAATCCAGACCCAGAAAGACACATATGGTATGTACTCACTTCTAAGTAGAAAGTAGCCATAAAATACAGAATAACTATGCCATAATCCACAGACCCAAAGAAGCTAAGAAAGAAGGTCCTAAAGGATGATGCTTGAATCTCACCTAGAAAGGGGAAAATAGTCATTGGACAAAGATGGAGAGAGGGAACTGGGTAGGAGAGGGGATAAAAGAAGGGGACAGGTATGGGAATAAGCTTTGGAGAGAGGGTGGGAGGAAGATGCCTAGGAGTAAATGGAAATGTGTGGGAGCATCTCCAGGACTAGGTAGAAAGATTGGGACAATTCAAACTACCAGGAATCTATGAGGGTGACCCTAACAATGAGGGATATGGAACATGAAATGGCCATCTCCTGTAACCAGAAAATACTTCCATTGGATGGACTTGAACACCACCCTAGCCATATAACTTTAGACCCACAATTTGTCCTGCCTACAAAATATGCAGATGTAAAGATGGAGCAAACATTGAGGGAATGGCCAACCAATAATTGATCTAACTTGAAACCCACATCATGAGAGAAAGCCCACCCCTGACACTATTAATGGTTTTCTGCTATACTTGCATACAGGCATCCAGCATAACTTATTTGAGAAACTTCATCCAGCAACTGATAGAAACAGATGCAGAGACCCACAGCCAAACATTAGGTAGGTCTTAGGGACTCATATGGAAGAGGGGAGGAAGAATTAAAGGAGCCAGAGATGTCAAGGACACCCCAAGACAATATACAGAATCAACTAACTTTGAACTTCCAACAAAAGAGCATGCATGGGATGGACCCAGGCCCTTGGCACTTTATGTGAGACTTCTAACATGAGCAGCAGGAGTCTGTTGACTGCCTTTAGATCCCTTTCCCCTAACTGGGCTGCCTTTCCTAGCCACAGCAGCAGAAGATGAGCCTAGTCCTACTGCAAGGTGATCTGCCAAGGAGAGTTGATAGACATGGGAGGCCTCCCTTTTTCTGAAGAGAAAGAGAGGATGAGAGAATATGGGGAGGGAAGAGAGAGAACTGAAAAGAGAGGAAGGGGGCAGCTTCAATTGGGATATAAAACATAATAAGAAGAGTAGGGGAAGACATGAGACTTTGAGAGGTGAGACTGACAGAGAATAACACATACATTAAGTTTATCATAAAGCCTAAAATACCATAGGGTTGAAAGCTGACAAGAGAGGAAGTAAAGAGGTAGATGGAAGGAAAGAGACAGACCCACTAGAAAACCAAAAGAAAAGAGTTAAAGGGCAATTTAAGTTTAAAGTAAGTTTGATCAAAATTGAGTAGTGGTGATAATTTTTGTAACTCTAGGTATCATGAGGTTGGAGAGATGGCTCAGCAGTTCAGAGCACATGCTGCTCTTTCAGAACAACTGGTTGCAGTTCCCTGCTCCATATGGAGGCACCCAACTCCTTTAACTCCTGTTCCAGGAGATCAGACACTCTGTTCTGGCTTCTATATACATTTGGTAAATAGTCCTATGCATGCAAAATACCCATACACATAAAATAAATAAATTTTAGAAAGTGAAGTATCTTTGGCTAGCTCTTGGTTCTTGGATATCTTACCTAAATTTCTCTGATTTGATTTAACTATACATGGAAGCAGCCTTGTATTAAGTTTAAATTGTGCCCACCAAAACTTAAAATCAAAGCTCTAATTGCAAATGGGACTGGCCTTGGAATTAGACTCCATGCAGGGACAGAGAGATTTTTAAAGGGAAGGAAGGCAGTCATTTGTGAGTTAAGAGGAAGGCATTTGCAGAGGCCTTCCCCCACTGACAATTTGATATTGGACTTGGTAGCCTCCATAACTATGAGAAATAAATACGTTATTTAAGTCACTTAGAGTTGATAAAGTTATGCTTTCTTAAAAATGTATTAATAAAATTATATTTTAAAAAAATATTATGATTTATATGTATTATGTATTTTAAATATATTAATATATTTTTATTTATATATGGATAGAAAATATATTTGTTAACTTTGACATGTTTTTTATTATTATGCAAACTAGATATTTTGTCTTAATTCAGTCCTTTATGATAGGGACTTAAATGGAACTTTTAATTAATGTTCTATACACTAAATTTTTACTTTTCATAATGCATTTTATCAATTGTTATTGTGAATCTCTATAATTAAATTGCATCTGGATTGTACTTTAAACACCAAAGTGATGAACTGCCATATTATATGGAGGGCTATCAGTAACTTCATAGCCACTTAATTTGTGGTAGTCAATTCAAAGTATGACCATTTCTCAGGAAGTTCTGCTTTGGTATTATTTTTAATATAAGTAGAAAATATTTGTCTTTGTTTTATGTCTCTACTATCTTTTATTATTGTTCATATCTCAATGCTAACTTATGAAGTCCTAGTAAAGAGGATAACCTATTATTTCTCTCATTTTACCCATGCCTAGCAAATTACCCATATGTAGCATATAGCAAAAGCTACACCTTCCTGATATATGCATGTAATGATACAGAAATACACAGTAAATGTTATCATACCTAGGAATCATACTAAGGACAGGGACCTGCAGCTATGGCTAGCAATACACAAGAAATGATTTTCTGGGTTGGAAGAGTTTAACTTTGTGATATAACTAAATCTTTCTACAGTTTTATATAATACACAGAGTATAATATACTTTTTGAAATGGTGTCTTACCATGCTGTCTAGATTGGTCACAAACTTCTAGGACAAAAAGCAGTCTTACTGCTTCTTCTGATTCCCAAATACCTGGGACTACAGGCACTTGACACCATGTCCAGTGGCAAATATTTTTAGCCAAGTGTTTTCATTTTTGAATGTTAACAAATATTAGAATCTGTGGGTTCAAAAGTCTAAGTTAATCTTAGCAACGCAATATGTTCAACTGAACAAGAAAGGCAAGAGAACCTAGGAAAAATTTTGTTGTGTTTTACTATGTAGCAACCAATGGGGAACTTTACCTCCCTGTATCACGGGCATACCTATACAATAAACCCCAGACATTGAAACAGTTCCTCTTATATAAACCACTGAATATTCAGTCTCTAGTTTAGTGCATAGTTTCTGAATTCCACTGGTAAATATTAACCATGTGAATGTCTATATAAATGCCAGATAGACAAATACTGAAGAAGGCAGTGCATTTCCCCATTCATACATTTCCCGTTTCTTGGTTTCTTGTTAAAATACAGTAACAAGTAGCTATATGTCATAAAGTTATATGAAATGACATAGATAGAAAATATGTAAAGAGGAAATGTTCAAGTCTTTACATTTCTATGACATAGAAGTGCTTGATATTTCTTACCAAACCCCTCCTGCACTGGACAGCCCACCTGTAGGATTCAAACAAGAACCATCTTATCTGCAACCACCCAGAGTCCCTTACATGCCACATCCAACCCCTCCACTCAGAAAGAGGTCCTACCTCCTTCTCCATGGTCAAACCTGATGATTCTCCTTGACTGCCTCATCCATAACTTCTTCCCAACCCACCAGATCTAGCACGAGTCCCACATCCAGTACCTAACCTAATCTGGCCTAACCTGCCTGCACCATAAATGACCTCAGGGTTTCATAAGACCATCCCTTCTTATTCCATTAGGGAATTCCACAAGTCCTTCTCATCATCTCCAATCTTTTCACACAGCCAGATCTATCCCCACACTCCAGGCTCAGAGTAAGAAGCATATCCTACATACTAGTCCACTCTCCTCTGTCCATCTCACTTCATTTCACCCAAGCCAGCTTGAACCTCTAGGCCAAACCCACCTGCATATTATGTTGTCTGCCCTAACCTGTTGTATTTATCAGAAGTAACAAAAAGAAGTTAACATGCTCAGATCTCATAGGGATCTATCCCATCTGCAGACACTAAACCCAGACACTATTGCTGATGCCAAGAAGTGCTTGCTTACAGGAACCTGGTATGGGTGCTCCATGAGAGATTCTACCAGCACCTGACCAATACAGAGGCAGATACTCACAGCCAACCATCAGACTGAGCACAGGGACCCCAATAAAAGAGCTAGGGGCAGGAATGAAGGAGCTGAAGGGGATTGAAACCCCATAGGGAAAACAATATCAACTAACCAGACCACCCAGAGCCCCTAGGTACTAAACCACTAACAAAAGAGTATATATGGAGGGATCCATGGCTCCAGATACATATGTAGCAGAGAATGACCTTGTCTGACATGAATGGGATGGGAGGCCCTTGGTCCTGTGTAGGCTTGGTGCCCCAGCATAGAAGGATGCTAGAGGTGTGAGGCTGGAATGGGTGAGTGGGTGAGGGAGCACCCTCGTAAAGTCAAGGGAGAGGGGGAGAGGGAAAATGGGATGGGTGGTTGTGGGGGAGTAACCCAGAAGAGGGATATCATTTGAAACGTAAATGAATAAAATGATTAATAAAAAAGAAAAGATATATAAGACAGATCAAACGAGTATCTTCTCTCCAAAAACCTACCATCCTTGTAAAAATATTTTTCCACTGAGATCTATCTAATGAACTCCAGCACACAAAACTTCAGTTTCCTGAGATCCCATCTGTCAATTGTTGATCTTAGAACCTGAGCCATTGATGTTCTGTTAAGGAAATTTTCCCTGTGCCGAAGCATTTGAGGTTCTTTCCCACTTTCTCTTCTATTAGATTCAGTGTATATCATTGAATGTTGAGGCCCTTGATCCACCTGGACTTGAGCTTTATACAAGCTGTAAATATGGATCAATTTGCATTCTTCTACATGTACCCTGCCAGTTAGACCAGCACCATTTGTTGAAGATACTTTCTTTTTGACCATCGTATGGATTTGGCTTCTTTGTCAAAGATCAAGTGTCTATAGGTGTGAGGGTTTATTTCTGGGTCTTCAAGTCTATTCCATTGATCTACCTGTCTGTTTCTGTACCAATACCATGCAGTTTTTATCACTATTGCTGTGTCATACTCTTGAGATCAGGGATGGTGATTCCCACAGAAGTTCTTTTATTGTTGAGAATTGTTTTCACTATCATGGAATTTTTGCTTTTCCATAGGAAGTTGAGAATTGCTCTTTCCATGACTGTGAAGAACTGTGTTGGAATTTTAATGGGGATTGCATGGAATCTGTAGATTGCTTTTGGTAAGATGACATTTTTACTATGTTGATCTTATTGATCCATGAGCATGGGAGATCTCTCCAACTTCTGAGGTATTCTTCATTTTCTTTCTTCAGGGACTTGAAGTTCTTATCATATAGATCTTTCACTTGCTTGATTAGAATTACACCAAGATATTGTAAAGGGTATTGTTTCATCAATTTCTTTCTCAGCCCATTTATCATTTGTAGAAAGGAAGGCTACTGATTTGTTTAAGTTAATTTTATATCCAGCCACTTTGCTGAATTCTGGCGAAGGTTGAGAAAGAGGAACACTCCTCCATTGCTGGTGTGATTACAAACTGATACAACCACTCTGGAAATCAATCTGGCAGTTCCTCAGAAAACTGGAAATAGTTCTACCTGAAGACCCAGCTATATCACTCCTGCACATATACTCAAAAGATGCTCTACCATACCACAAGGACACATGCTCCAATATGCTTATGGAAGCCATATGTGTAATAGGCAGAAGCTGGAAACAACCCAGATGTCCCTCAAACTAAGAATGGATACAGAAAATGTGGTTAATTTACACAATGGAATATTGTGTAATATTCAGCCATTAAAAATGAGGACATCATGAATTTTGCAGGCAAATGGATGGAACTTGAAAATATCATCCTGAGAGAGGTAACACAGTCACAAAAGAGTGAACACAGTATGTACTCACTGAAAGGTGGATATTAGCCAAAAAGTAAAGAGAACTCATGATCCAACTCAGAGACTGTATGAAACTTAACAAGAAGGAAGGCCCAAATGTGAACACTTTAATCCCACTTAGAAGGAGGAACAAAATAATCGCTGGAGGCAGAGGGAGGGAAGGAACTGAGTGGGAGAGGGGAGGGAGAAGGGAAAGGAGACAGGATCAAGTATGGGGGGAGACAGGAAAGAAACTCAGAGGGCCAGGAGAATGAATGGAAATACACAGCAGCAGGAGGAGGGGATACAAGGAGAACATCTAGAACGTCCTAGAGACCTGAGATGTAAGAGGCTCCTGGGAATCGATGAGGAAGACCTGAGCCAAAATGCTCAACAGTGGTGGGATAGAACCTGAAAAAGACTACCTATAGTAGATAGACATGGCCCTGGTTGAGGGAAGGGGTCACCCACACAACTTTAAAATTTTTGACCCCAAATTGTTCCTGTCTAAAGTAAACGCAGGGACAAAAATGGAGCAGAGACTGAAGGAAAGGCTATCCAGGGACTGGCCCAACTTGGGATCCAGCCCATGAGTAGGCATCAAATCCTGACACTACTACTAATGCCATGTTTTTCCCACAGACAGGAGCCTAGCATGGCTGTCCTCTGAGAGGCTCTACCAGCAGCTGACTGAGACATATTCAGACACTCACAGCCAACAATTGGGTGGAGGTCAGAAACCCCTATGAAAGAGTTAGGGGAAGGATTGAAGGAGCTGAAGGGGATGGCAGCCTCATAGGAAGAACAATAGTCTCAACTAACCCAGACCCCTCAGAGCTCCCAGAGACTAAGTCACCAACCAAAGAGCATACATGGGCTGGTCTGTGGCCCCTGCACATATGTAGCAGAGCACTCCCTTGTCTGGCCTCAGTGGGAGAGGATGCACCTAATCCTATAGAAACTTGATGAGCTAGGGAAGGGGGATGATGGCAGGAGTCATGGGGGTTGGGATTGGTGTGTGTGGGTGGGAGTGGGGGAGCACCCTCTCAGAAGCAAAGGAGAAGGGGAGGAGTGAAGAACTCGGGGAAGGGGGACCAGGAAGGGGGATATTTGGAATGTAAATAAACAAAATAATTAAGTTTAAAAAGAAAAGAAAGAAATTAAGAAGAAACTTCGGGGAAAAAATACACCTGAATGATGCCAAAGAAAACACAAAAATAAAGTTAATAAAAATGTTGAGAACCATCCAGGATCAGAGAACAGGATTCAACCAAGAGACAGAAACACTGAAGAGGACTCAAGCTGAAACGTAGATGGAAGTGAAATATGAAAAGCAACTAGAAAACACAAGGACTTAAGATAAAGTAGAGAATCTAAAGCTATATATATATATATATATATATATATATATATATATATATTTTAAAAAAAGATCCACAGGAAAGGAACATAGAGGAAATATGGAATATTATGAAAAAGTCTTTGAATTATATGCATAGCTTACTGGGGAGATGACTCCCCAGTTAATGCCATTGGCCATACCTTCAACAAGATCATAGAAGAAACTTCCCCAAAGTAAGAAAAGGAGTATCCATACAGATACAGGAAGAAAGTAATATTTAGAACTCAAGAGAGGAGTGAGTACAGAAGGACTGTGAAAAGAAATATGAAACCATAATTAGTAAGATAGAAAGTACCACCGAGAACACAAACACCACCAAAAACCATCACAGCAACACACACACTTACACACACATTTCAATAGAACCTTTAAATATCAATGGCCTCAATTCTCTGATCAAAAGACACTGACTGGATAAATGATCTGGAAACAAAATCCCATCTATTTTTGCATTAAGATGTGTACCACATTAGAGTAAAAGGAGAGACAAAAGTACTCATATCAAATGGGACCAGGAAACAAGCAGGTATCACTATCCTAATGTATGATAAAATAAACATTAATAACAGTGATTGATGGTGATGATAGTAATAATAAAAACTCAGAAAATATAAAGAGGGACATCAGTCTAATCAAACAAGATGTTAATATCCTAAATACATATGTACCAAACTCTGGGGTGGCCAATTTCATTAAAAATTCTACAACTGGATTTAAAGACACTGATAAACATGAATCCACTAATTGTAGGTGATTTCAATGTCCCGCTTTTTCCATTTTGCAGGTCATCTGGACAAAAATTAAACAGAGAAACACCAGAATTTGTTATTGCATATCAAATGGACTTAACAAATATCTAGAGTATTCCATCCCAAAACCAAAGCATAAACCTACTCAGCAGCACATGAAGGCTTTCCTAAATTAAAGCATATACTGGGATATGAAACGAGTCTTTACAAATTCAAAAGTCACCATTTGTATCTTATCTGGCCACAATGCAATAAAACTTAAAGTTGCCAGCAAACAGATTTTTAATAAATACACAAACTCAGGGAGACTCAACAACTCATTACTGAATGATAAATGGATCAAAGAAGTGAAGTAGAAGCTTAAAGGTTCTTTGGAAAGTCAGTTGTGTTGGATGGTGTTTTGCTGGGGCAAACAGGTGAAGGAGTGTTTTCCTTAAGTGGACACAGGTGAGTGGGTGTTGCATCTTCACTGACCTTCACTTCTCTGAGAGAGGCACAGCCTAAACTGTCTCCTGGTGTTCCTGCTGGAACCTCCTGCTGACTTGAGTTGAGGCCGAGGCCTGGATGCCTCAGCTAGGTATTGTCAACCACTGTTGCTAACTCTATGGAACTGGACTTCTGGTGGATCCATGAGGTGTTTGCAAGTGGATCAAGCTGCCACTGCCTACTATCCTGTGAACTGAACAGCCAGTTTCCAGACCTAACAGACAGGAGTTGTTCTAAAGAACCTCTCTAAACAGGTCCACTTCCCCCACCCCCTGCCCATCTTTCTTTTCCATTATCTCTGGTGGGTGGTGAGCTACAAGGGAGGTTAAAGAGTTTAAGAACCACCATTAAAAATAGGATTTGAAAAAAATTAAAATTACAAAGAAGAAATCAAAAAAGAAATAAAAAATTTCCTGGAACTATATAAAATTGGAAACACAATACAACAAAACCTCTTGGACATACTGAAAACAGTCAAAACAAGATTCAAATACAAAACAAGCAGAAAATAAATCCTATGGCAAGCTTATCTCTCACATACAATGACAACATAAAAATATAAACTTCTAGAGACTTAAAAATTTACAAGTAGATACCAAAGTAAAGAGGGCATCAGCATTGATAATAGCCCCCAAATTTAAAGTCTTTGCTCTCTATCTGATGAGAGATTTATTCTTTTCACGGCTGTGTCTCACTCTGGGGCCCAGGCTGGCCTGGGACTCATCATCTCCCTAGCAACAGCTTCCCAAGTGGGATTATAAGTGTGCACTACCAGAGCAGCTAACAAATACATGTGACACACAGAACATGAGAGCTGCCATATATGTTATGCTAATACAATGAAAACAAACAACCAAACAAACAAAAAAACAAAGTAATGTGGGCATGCTCCTTTTTTAAAATGTAGGCTTGATGAAGTTAATGGTTTTACTTTTCCAAACAGCTCTGAGCTGCAGCACAACTCAAGTTCCTGCCTGATTCTCTTACTACAGGGTTTGTGTTTTCAAAGTCTTTTGTTTTTCATACTTAGAACTATGGCAAGGCAAAGCAATTCTGAAGAACCAAGCTGATTACTGCCCCTGAGTTTAGCACCTTTTGGAAAGCAGCAATCATTTTGATCATACTGTATTTGTGAAATTCAGGTATTGAAATGAATGGAATAAAAAGAGTCTTGTATTAGGTACAGATAAATATAATGAACTGATAATTAACAGTTCAAAGGCAATTTCTTGGTACTATTGGACATATATGTGCTACAAAACAAACTTAGGTCTATTTAACTTATACAAAGGGTAGCTCTAAGTGGAAAATAGAGTCAAATAGAAAAGAAAAATTTATAAAACAATTTAAATATAGGATAAAATGCTTATAGCTTTAGGTCAGAGAAATAATGCATAGATATAATATCAAAGCCATAGTACACAAAAATAAAAAAAAAATCAGATTTCATTAAAATTTGCCATTTCCAATGACCTAAGGAAAGGAATGGCAGTCTACAGAAAAAAATATTTTAAAATCACAAGTGATTAAGGATTTGTGTACCATATATATAACCCACTTATCTCCAAATTTTTAACCCAGAATTGTCCCCATCAAAAAAATACGGGGACAAAGTGTGGAGCAGAGACTGAAGGACAGGCCATCCAGAGACTGCCCCACCTGGGGATCCATCCCACCCATCCCACCTACAGACACCAAACCCAGACACTATTGTGGATGCCAAGAAGTGCTTGTTGTCAGGAGCCTGATAGAGCTGTCTCCTGAGAGGCCCTGCTAGAGCCTGACAAATACAGAGGAGAATGCTCGAAGCCCAACCATCGGACTGAGCAAGGGTTCCCCAATGAAGCAGTTAAGAGAAAGGACTGAAGGAGCTGAAGGGATTTGCAGACCCATAGGAAGAACAACAATATCAACCAACCAGAACCCTCAGAGCTCCCAGGGACTAAACCACCAACAAAAGAGTACACATGGAGGGACCCATGGCTCCAGTTGCGTATGTAGCAGAGGATGGCCTTGTCTGGCATCAATGGGAGGAGAGACCCTTGGTCCTGTGAAGGCTTGATTCCCTAGTGTAGGAGAATGCCAGGGCATTGAGGTGGGAGTGGGTGGGTTGGATGGGGAGCACCCTCATAGAATCAGGAGGAGGGAGGATGGGATAGTGGGTTCCAGTGGAAACTGGGAAAGGGGATAACATATGAAATGTAAATAACAAAAAATATCCAAAAAAATAAAAAGTCCCTTCTAAAGCTCATCAGTAAGAACGATTGTTGATTTGCTCAACAACAGTCTTAGTTAGGCTATTACTGCTGTGATGAAACACCGTGACCAGAAACCAACTTGGGAGGAAGGGTTATTTGGCTTACACTTCCGTGTCACTGTTCATCATTAAAGGAAGTTAGGGCTGGAACTCAGACCAAACAGGGCAGAAACCTGGAGGCAGGAACCACAGGCCAGGAGGGATGCTGCTTACTGGCTTGTTCCCCATGGATTACCCAGCCGGGTTTCTTATAGAACCCAGCACCACCAACCCAGGGATGGCACCACCTGCAATAAGTTGAGCCCTCCACATCAATCACTATTAAGAAAATGCCCCACAGGCTTGCCGACTGTGAGATCTTATGGAGGCATTTTCTCAACTGAGGCCCACTCTTCTCTGATGATTCCTGCTTATGTCAAGTTGACATAAATAGGAAGCACAGTAACAAATTAGATTTTTTAAATAGGCAACAGACTTGAAAGGCCATTCCCCAAAGATAAGAACATAGAAAATAAGAATATAAAATAAAACATTAGGGGTCCGAAGCTGAGGAGACGGCTCAGAGGGTCAAAGCATATGCCGAAGCAAGCCTGACAAGCTGGGTGCAGACCCCGGGAGCCCCAGGAAAAGCTGGAAGCCTGGGCAAGCTTCTGTGATCCTAGTATGCTTATTGTACAATGGCATGTGCTTTCACAAAAACACTGAACATCAGCTTCAACACTTTTCAGAGTTGATATTTTGATTTATAATAGTCACTACTGAGAATTTTGCTCAGCATAACATGCCAGAAATATGTTTTGGAACATCTAGGTAATTAAATTCTGTCCTAATCTCAAGCCAAATTCTATGTAATGACTTTTTTTTAATGAAGCAAGTCAACAATTCAAAAGAGCAGTTTTAAAAACCACTTAAGAAGAGAAGAATCTAAAACAAATACTAAATATTCAAATGTTTAAAGCATTTGTTTTCCACAATAAAGAACATAAAACTCTGGATGTACATTAAATCACAGCAATGTTTAATATACAATAGTTCAATTTCGTTAGTTTCCTTTGTTTGTCATAAGGTTTCTGTATGTAGTCCAGGCTGGCCTGGAAATGACTACATAGACCAGACTGGTCTCCAGCTTGCTGCAAACCTTCTGCCTCTGCCTCCCAAATGCTTGGACGACACCCCTGATCCATCATGCATGTGCTCTTCACCATTCTTTGTGAAAAATAATTCATTATTTTTTATTAAGTTAATTCTTACTGGAAAAATAACCATACCATAAATGGCTACTTACATTCACCAATTTAAAGAGTTCCCAGGAAGTTTGTGATGGCTTAACAAGGAATCATCACTTCTTTCAAAGAGCTGTTTATGATGTAACAACACTGTGGAGTAAGTGGATTAGGCTTCTGAGAGTTCCCCAACATTCTTTAGGTGAAGTCTTCACATTTCTCTTATTTCATTAATGAGTAAAATATTCCTTAACTATATATTTTTTCCAACTTTATAATATTTTTAGTGATTATTTGAGTTTCACATCATGCACCCCAATCACACCCACTTCCCAGTCCACCCAGGTGTGCCCCCAACCCTTATGTCTTACCCTCAAAAAAACAAACAAACAAACAAAAACCAAAACAAAACGAAAACCATCCAATTCCAATTTGTGTTGCCCATATACTCACTGGAGCACAGTCAAACTCCTGGTGGCCAGTCCCTTAAAAACGCCTGAGACCTACCCCACCCACACCCTTGTCAGAAGCCATTAATAATGTAGAGCTACACTTCAACATCCATATCACAATAAGAGTTTTCTTCCATGGCTTCCTGTCTAGGCTGTTACTTTTTTTGGAGGAGGTGTGCAGTTGTCACAGAAGCCTTATATGTCCCCATTTCTCAACTGTGATTCTGGAGTCATCAATGCTAAAAAAAAGTAGCTTCCTTGCCTTTGACAGTCAGAGGAAACAAGGAAAATGGACTTCCACATGATTTCTGGCAACAGCATGGGCCAGAAACATCCACATGGACTCCTATATCAGCATGAGCCATGGACCTCAGCATGGTTTCCAGTGGCTGGATCAAAAATGGCACTCTGCCGCAGAACAAACCTCAAACACCATCATAGGCCTCAGTGGCAGCACAGGACAAAGACATCAACATGGACTCCTCCAGGGGACCATGAACCACAGACACCAATATGGCCCACAATGGCAGCCCAGCCCATGGAGATCAACACGGCTTGAGTTAGCAGCCCAGACCTAGAACATCTGCCTGTACTTCGGTGGCAACACAATTCACAGACATCAACAGGTGGCAGCATAGGCCACCAACACACACATGAGCCCTGGTTACAGCACAGCCCATGAACATCAACATGGCTTCAGGCAGTGGCACAGACCAAGGACCTCCATATGGCCTTCGGTAGTAACATGGGCTATAGACATCAAAAAGGCCCCCGCCTGCAGTAGGACCAAGGATAAGAACATCTATCTACCTGAATTTTCTTGGGTTAGCTCTAACAGCTAGTTAGAGTAAGTCTCCCATTTAACTTAGTTTATAAAAGATTAAGGCAGTACTGGTACATGCTAAAACATGGATGAACTTTGGAAATATAATAGTTAGTAAAATAATTGGCTACAAAGATTATATGAAATATTGAGGATATGAAAATCTACAAACAGAGAAAATAGATTAGTATGTAATTGCCAAGGCTGGAAAAGTAGATGGAAGGGTGGGTTGCACAGGCTGGAGGTAATAAAGATGTTCTAAAAATAACAGTAGTGATAGATAGTGTAGAAACCTTTGAATAGGCTTTGAATTATAAGCAATATGGGGGAATTATATGGCTTCTGAATTATATTTCAATAAAGCTATTTAAAATCATCAAGAAATGTTTGAACCAAAAAATTTATGTAGCCTGTAAAGCAAGTTTCATGTAAGAGACTTAGTTATTAGCATTTAATCTTCAGCTATAATAGAAAAAAACTGTACTTTAGGAGGTAAATGGGAATATACATTTAAATCTGACATGGTAATTTCCTCAAAAGTTTATCATTATATAGGAAAGGATTAAGAGTTACACAGATTATAAATAAAGAAGCTTTCTGCTTACAGCTAAGAATAATCAATGACATTTAAGTACAATATGCCACATGATGTTAAATTATACCAAACTAAACAATATTATAAACAACTGACTTAAAAACTTCACAATTCACATGTCAAAATTTCACTCTAAATGAAAAACCTAGTTAAGTAAAAGAGGCTAATTATATAGGTATAATGTTTCTTTGTCTCAAAATAAAACAAGACAAAAAAATGTTCCTTCTGTGCCAAGCTGAATGTAATAGCCCACGAATTATAAGATCAAGCAAGCAAACTGTGTGTTTTCTAAAATATGAGTATCCTTCATCAAGTTTTATACTTAGGGCAGCTAAAAGACCTATGTAGAGGATCAGCATTAAACCCAAAGGACAGGTAGTGCAAGGCAAGAAAAAGAGCAATTCCCTCGTGTCTTCTGCAGGTCACTACCAAGGACCATGTTAGCAGATCCACACCAGACCCTTAACAGGCAGTTCTGCTGCTACCAGTAATTAGCTTGGACAGCTCTGGCTCCAAGAGTAGCAGCAAGGCTACACCATAATGAGCTCAGCTGGGATTAGCAGGACAGGGCAGGGAACCAAGAGAGCTCAAGCATTCTGCATTGCGTATATATCTAGGAGATCAAACAAGGATGGCTGGCTAGGTTATCCCCTCTCCACCTCATTCCAAAAATGAAGCAAGGCAGTGTCTAAAATACAGGCTAATGAAGAACGACACCCTCAACAGATGAGAGCCACATTAATTAACACAATCCCTAGATCATATTATACAGTTTCTGTTATAGCTAGCAAATGTGCAACTTGTTATTGCATGATTTTATTTGTTTATATATATATGCACATATACACAAATATACATGCATATGGTCTTCTTTATAAATCTCAGATAATTTCATTTTCAAACTTTAAAATGTGCTTCTCTAATAGACTTTGAGTAATAAAAATAAATCTCAGATTATTTATACAATTTTCTCTTGTTAAAAAGAAACTCACTTTTGAACCATCAACTCCTGGTTTTCTCTTTTGAAATATGCCAGTTCATTCCACACAGCATCAGAATCTTCTTGTCGAAGCTGTTGAGGATCTGCTCGCTTCACTTTTCTGGTTTCAGTCCTATTTTTTTAAAGTAAAAAGCTTCACATTCAAAGTGCTATAAAAGTTTATTTATACATTCCTTAAAATTCATAACCATCTATGAATTGAGACCAACTCTCAATTACTAATTTAATTTTACTACTTTTTGGATGACTTTTCTAATACCTAAGCATGTAAAAGTTAAAGTCCTATATCATAATTTCCTAATGTGAAATTGCTACCATGAAAAGCAAACTTTTAAGCAGACATATGATATTAATAAACCTAGGGGTTTCTTTCTCTCATTTATTCTAGTATAATAGTAATAAAACATACACTGTAGGATTGTAAGTCTACAAAAAGAGACCACAGCAACTGATTCATCTAGAATTTGCTGACATCTGATCTGCATGTGGTAAAGATGCCCTATCACAGACATTATTAATGGTGACTGTGTCAAAAAGCAGATTGTGTTCTTGTAGCTACCACTGCAAGCTGAGTGAGCAGAGGTTAACGCTAGGGAAAGCTGCTTCATCACTGCTTTCCTGAGACACAATGTGTAACATTTCCCATTCATCAAAGGAAGAGGTTAGAAGTGACAATTATCTACCAGCGAGGCCAAATGCCCTTTATAGTTTCATTTTCTGTACATGAAACGAACTTCACTTAGTTTCTAAAAGTGCTGTACTGGCCGATTTAGAAACTACTTCTCTACAGAACAGACCAATGTGTATCATCAACAGCGCCCTAAAGGATCCATCTCAAAGTGGGAGGGAAGTAGATTTTCTATACTCATCCAGTCCTTTGCCCTCTGTTGATACTGTTACCAGGGGAGCAACTTACGACTAACCAAGATCTGAACACCTGTTCAGGGCAATTGAACTGAGACTGCCAATTCATTCAGATAAGCTGAAGTTTAAAAAACTGATGGATAGTAAAGATCTTCAAATTGCAGACTAGGATGAAATAGTTTTAAAGTGGTTAACTATACATGTAGTTTTCATATTTCTACTATCTTTCCATTAAAATGTAAATACTTTGGGGGTTATAAAATTTTAACACCAGTATTTTATATATTTAAAAGCAGTTCTTCAATAATACAGATATTAACCGGGTTTCCTTTGACTTATAGACATTTATTAAGCTATTCTGCTGATACTAAAGAGATATACTACTCATAATCACTTTCTGCTAGTGACATGTGTAAATGATAGGAAAATCTATAGTTATGGCTAGCACATTTTTCTGTTTTCATTTGTTATGTTCTCCCTTAAAATATTCACAGTAAAGATTTGACTACCAAATAATTTCTCAAAAACTAAACAAAAGCCATTAAAACACCTATATAATGCTCTCCATTCCATTTAATATTTAGGGAGATGCCTTTATGAGCTATGTAACTCACATGCCACTGTCTTCTTCCCACTGTTTTAATTGCTCTTTTACTGCTCTGTAGTCGGTGTGTAACATCTGTAGCCTTTCCTTGCGTTTTTCATGGGCAGCTCTTAGCTCATCATTTTCTTGGCTCTATAGAACACAAAAAGCAAGTATACAGTTATGAAACACTATTGGTATAATGCTTCTAAAATTTCTCATCTAGAGATGAAACTGGAAGGAGGGCCATGTCAAACAGTGATGCATTTATAACATAACTTACTTAAGCCAAAACCAGTTTTCCCCTAGTCAAAGAACAGGCTTGATCCATTCAATCAACTCACTGAAATCTTTGTATACTTTACACAGTTTGTAGACATACAAATATCCATACATTTATTTTAAAATGTTTACATTTTTCTGCATCAACAACACAAGGATTTGCCCATGAATATATGAAAATTATTTTATTAAACTATAAGGACATAAATCACAGTAAGAACAATTCTTAAGGCCACAGATCCATAATTTATATGTGATAAAGCACAGGGATTTCACAAAGGGAAGAAACCAAGGATGGACTTGTGCTATAAACAGTATAATTTAATGCTAGGTTCTACCATGAAGACAAGGGGAGAATAAGCTTAGAAGTTTTGAAGCATAGCAAATGAAGGAACTACTTCTTAGATACAGCCATATCACAAAGACCTGGTCTTCAGAATCATATTCATGTTACTGCACCAATTATGAACTATGTTTTTCAAACTAAAACAAGTGACTTCCTGAGATTTTGTTCCCCATGAGATACTCAACTGGGAGGGAAAAAAGCATCCAGAGACTGGAGAGATTGCTCGGTAGTTAGGAGTGTTTGCTCTTACATAGAAATTCATAACCATCTGCGACTCCAATTCAATAGCATCGAACATCTTTGTCTGACCTTCATGGGCTACACACACACACACACACAGAGAGAGAGAGAGAGAGAGAGAGAGAGAGAGAGAGAGAGAGAGAGA
>JADRCH010000076.1:12019719-12037565 GCA_019843965.1 Rhynchomys soricoides | reverse complement strand
GAGAGAGAGAGAGAGAGAGAGAGAGAGAGAGAGAGAGAGAGAGAGAGGCAGAGACACACAGACACAGACACAGAGAGATAGATACTGAGCGACAGAGACAGAGAGAGTCAGAGTGAAAGAGAGACAGAGATGTGGGGGAAATACTCATATTTATCAAATAAAGTGTGAACCTTTAAACCACACTCTTATTATTGTATGATGAACCTCTACAATGAATTACTAAAAGAAACAGGTTCTCTCTAGCTTACAGCAATATAAAATGAGTAGGCATTCTGCACTCAGATTTGAATTACATTCTGACAGATTTTTCTATGAGCTGAATAATCTTCCAAACACAACTAAATTAAACTTCTTTTTCTACAAAAAACAGAATTGAAAACAAAGGCTTATGGACAGAAGCGAGGCAGAGGGCCTTCCCTAGAGAGATGAACAGCAAAAGTGACCATCTTTTATCATCCTCTCTCTAGGTATTAACAGTGATGCCTTTATCCTTTAGAATTCATTATTTTCCTGACTACTTACCTCTCATCTAAAAGTATTTATAGTTTGAATTATTTTTCTTCAATTCTGTCTCATGAATATGAATAATTTTTCGCTCTGCTTGTATTATACTTTGAGTAGAATTCTCCTAAGTGGCTATCAGAAGTATTGGCATGTTCATACCAAGAAGTGTTTTATATCACAGAGAAATAGAAATTTTTGATAAAGAAAAATAAAGGATGAAAATGGGATTGCTCGCCTGAAGTGCTCAGGGAAAGTATCATCTAAAAGAATTTTAGAATATTCTCAGATAATTGCTGAAAATTTGTTAAAAGGAAGCATATTCTAATATCTAAAATAGCCATTAAAATTCTAAGATATTTATTTTAATATTGTGACAAACATTTAAATTTAGCATGTATCAGTTTCTTCATCTTTAAAATAGACAATATTTATATATCTTATAGGACACAAAGAATGAATTAAAACTTGATTTTTTTCAAACTACATCTACTGAACAAACTAAATATCAGTTCTCTTAACATGATATGCTAGAAATTTCTTAATAAAGTAATTTACCTATAAGAAGTGTTTACAAGAGATTAAGGTCAAAATATTTCTTAAAACCTGAAATATGTAAAAATCTTCTGCAATAACTTGTTTTAATTATTCTTCACAGGATCAAATTTATCCCCAATAATCTCTTATTTTATAGTTGATTTTTGAAAACTTCTTATAAGTATTTTGCTTTCCTATGATAATTAATGTCTGTAGCTTTATAGGATAATAAATTATTATAGGAGATCAGTGAACTTTGTTTTAAATTTATTTGCCTCTTCATTGCTTCACTGATGTATAATACTCCAGTGCTTATATAACATTAATAAAGTTCTTAAAATTTAACATATTATAATAGGGGATTCATACTAAGGTTTATAAATCAATGTAATATACACAATTAATGTTAATATTTAAACATAATTTCATACACATTTGTAATGCTATGGAACACATTTGTCTTCCTTCAGAAATAGAAATAAAGTGTTGAAAAATATAAATATAAGATACATTTCATTTTTCCCTATTTCAATACACTAAAACAGATAAAATATAAGTTTATGTGGTTACCTCTAAAGAAACAATGAAAATAAATAACCAAAGATGCTTTATAACCTCACATATAGATGTTATACATTGAATCCTAATTCTTTTAAATTCTATTCCACATATAATAGTGAAAATTAAAATAATAGCAGTTTATCAGAGGTATATTGCCACAGCAATTTATACTACAAAATAAAGTATAAGAAATGATACATTTTATGGTTTTAACTACCAAATCTTCCTAAATGGCACACAAATATTTCAAGAGTAGCCATAAATTAGATCCATTCATTAGATTATTCTATAAAACATTTACTAACTACTTTCTATGCATTTTGTTTTGAAATGGCTAGGGACACTGAAACATTAGACAATACAAACTAAGTAAACTGTATTAAGTGACTTTTCTCAATGATATTTGCATATTCTTTTCTTTTCTGTTTTTATTTTATAAGAGCAGCAGAAATTCTTGATCTACTCTTCTGGTTAGGCTAAAGGCTCCTTGGTGAGATAAGATGAATTAGGATGATAAACTCTGTTCAAAAAGCAGTGATTTGCAAACACATGTTAAGGGAAATCAGCAAAATGAATATTTTCTCTTTGATTTTATTTTATTTTTCTGTGTGAATTCATTTTTTTGTTTTTTACTTTTTTTTTTTCACAGTCCAGTCATTGCCATCCCCCTGGTCTGCCCTCCTACTGTTCGTCATCCCACATCCCATTCATTCCCCCCCTGTCTTCAAGAGGATGTTCCTCTACTCCCACCAGGATCCCCAACTCCCTGGAGCTTCAATTCTCTCAAGGGTTAGGTGCCTCTTCTCCAACTAAGGCCAGACACTGCCGTCCTCTGCTGTAAAAGTGTCAGGGGCCTTGGAACAGCCAGTGTATGCTGCCTGGTTGGTGGCTCAGTGTCCAAGAGATCACTGAGGTCTGGGTTAGTTGAGACTGCTGGTCTTCCTATGAGGTCACCTTCCTCCTCAGCTTCTTCCAGCCTTTCCCTAATTCAACCACAGAGGTCCCCGGACTTCATTTCAATACTTGGGTGCAAGTATCTGCATCTGACTCTTTCAGCTGCTTGCTGAGCCTCTCAGAGGACAGCCATGCTAGGCTCCTGTCTGTAAGCACTCCATAGCATCAGTAATAGTGTCAGACCTTGGAGCCTCCCCCTGAGATGGATCCCAATTTGGGCCAGTCACTTAACTTCCTTTCCCTCAGACACTTCTCCATTTTTGTCCCTGCAGTTGTTTTAGACAGGATAAATTCTGAGTCAGAGGTTTTGACTGTGGGATGACAACCTGATCCCTCCACTTGATGCCCTGTCTTTCTACTGGAAGTGGACCCTAAGAGTTTCCTCTCCCCATGGTTAGGCATTTCATCTAAGGTGTCTCCCTTTGAGTCCTGAGAGTCTCTCACCTGCTGGGTCTCTGGTACATTCCAGAGGTTCCCCCCACCTCCCAACCCCACCCCCCACCCCAAGGTTGCATATTTCCCATTCATTCTGCAGACCAGAAGGGCTTCTCTCCTGTCTCCCACCCTCCCCCATACCTGATCATGTCTCTTTGAGAATTCATGCATGTTAGATGGATACGGAAGAATGTGATTGGAAACAGAAATAACAAAGAATAAACTGATCTTAGCAGAAGCAGATTGTCTGTTAATCTCAATAATGAAAGACACCAATCTCTCTGCCAGACAGAAAAGGGTACACACAAGGTACAGGTAGGGTTGGGGCTAACAGGGTGGGAAAGACTCCATCTGTGTGTCAGTTCCCCTGCAGTCTGAAAGCAGTACATAACAGAGCTTGGTAAGCTGATCTTATCACTAGCCTCCATAGGTGTTGTCAGTCAAGTCAACTGTCCTGTACAGAACTTCTCAGCCCATCTGAGGCTTTCTGCTCATTAGCCCTTCAAGACATGCATACAGTACATCTCGATCATATTCACCCCTACTTCCCTCCCCTGACGCCTCCCAGACTCCCCGCTCCATGCCTCCTTACAACTTTATGTTCTCCCTCTTCTTTCTATAATGACACAGTGAGTCGAGAAATCAAAGAATCTTTCCAAGGACTGAATTATGGATACTTAATTTTATCAAAATGTAGATATTCCATATGTATTAGGACTGTAAGAATATACATATAAACTTTATGTCCTAGTCAGCACTAGTTGTCAACTTGACACAGCTTAGAGTCAGGAAAGGAAAGTCTTGATTGAAGAATTGCCTAGGACAGTTAAGGACTGTGGACAAGTCTATGGAGGTTTATCTTGGTTCGTAACTGATATAAGAAGGTCCAGCCCACTGTGGGTTGTGCTATCCCTAGGCAGATAGTCTTGAACATCAAAAAGAAAGCTAGATACATAAAAGCCTGTAAGCTAGCCAGCAAAAAGCTGTCCTCCATGGATTCTGCTCCAGGTTCCTGTCTTGATGCCCCTCACTAATGGACTTGTTGTAAAGAATTCCTGGAATCTGTCTTCATAGGTTGATGGACTGATAAAAACTCTTCAGTGAACACAGATTTTTTTATATGATACCCTAATTACAATTTCCCTTGGGCTAATATTGACACCTAAAGAGCTTCCTTAGCCACCTCAGAGTCTGACATAATATCCTGAGCAACAGTTAACAATCTTTGTAATGTGTTAACAAAACCCCATTCTCTACCAAAGGGCTAAGAACGCAATCAGATAACATTTGATTTGAGGCCTGTAGTTGAGATTCCTCTGCCTGCTGTAGCTGCTCACATACTGTTCCTATCAATGTATTTTTTTTTTTTTTTTTTTTTGGTTTTTCCAGACAGGATTTCTCTGTATAGACCTGGCTGTCCTGGAACTCACTCTGTAGACCAGGCTGGGCAGCTTTGAACTCAGAAATCCTCCTGCCTCTGCTTCCCAAGTGCTGGGATTAAAGGCGTGTGCCACCACTGACCGGCTATCAATGTATTTTTAAAGTACTCTAATTTATAACTTTCTTTGTTCTGCTACTATAAAAACTCCATGAAACTATTTCCTCACTGGGGAGTTGTATTTGGAGAGACATTAAATATATGTTTCCAGGCTATGATCACTCAAAAGCCATAACAAAATTCCAACATATATATATGTATATTAATGGGTAGTAGCCTAAAATCAAAGAAGTCAGAACAAAGTATTTTAAAATTCAGATAGTTCTATAGATCAAACTTCTTCCACTTATTCTTCCAGAAGAAAAAATAAAAAACTATATTGTGTACTAATCCTGATGTGTGAGAAAGTGGATTTTTTTTTTTTTGAGATAGGATTTATATGAAGGTAATCAAATAAAAATGAGGTCATTTTGTGGGCCCTAATCTAATATACTCCTAAAATGGTAAAATACAGACACGGGGAGAAAGACATGTATTAAAGACAATGCAAAGACATGGGGGAGGGGGGTGCCACCTATAAGGTAAGAAATAGCTAAACAACAAGAAATGAGGAGGAAGAAATAGGAGTGACATTCAGCAATCAGAGGGACTAGTCTGGCTGACACCTTACTATTAGACTGGCCTAGTCTGAAACCCCATGATAATACATTTCTATTGTACTAAGCCACTCAGTTTGGGGTGATGCCTTACAGAAGTGCTGGAAAAACAAACTTTAACACTGTTAAATACTGTTAGTAAGTAAACAAACTTTAACACTGTTAATACTATTAGTAACACTGTTACTAATAGTATTTGTGGTGTTAGTGATAGACGCCAAAGCCTTATACATCCCGAGCCAGTATTCTCCCACTGAGTGGTATTCCCCCAAGCTTCATGTGAAAAAGTCAACCCCTAGTATGAGTACTAAGAGGGCAGGAACTTAGAGTGACTCTAGTGCTTGGAGGTCTGGCCCATGTGAGATAGGAAGAATATGTTGGGTTACGGTGGTGTGGGTCCCATGTCTGCTCCAGGGCTCAGGCCTCTGGGAGAGACAAGACTCAGGAAGTTTGACCATGCTCACTCCACAGCACTGCTGGGCTGGTGTCTAGCTGTGAGAAGCTGTGGGACACCAACTGGGGGTGGAGGAACACGGCCTGTGGTCCCGAGGACTACAAGGAACAGTTCTCAGGCTCTTCAGCATCCCAGGTGCTGCTGGATGCTGGGGAAGAGCTGAGAACAGAGTAGGGGCACGTGGGCTGTAGCTAGCCTGGGACCGAGGGGGAAAGCTGGGGAGGAGCCTGGCTGGGTCCCACTGGAAACTGAGTCTTTTGCCTGTTGGCAGCTAGCTGGTTTGGTTTGGTAGTGGCCATGGCTGGGAGCGCTGAGAGGCCTTCTGCAGGAAACTAGACTCAGCTCTTTAGACTAAGGCCTGTTCCATTGTTCCCCATGGCAGATTCCGATGAAGAGAGACAGTCCATGGTTCTAGGGCGTTTATTGTCATGGTGGAGAGTGGAGATGAGTGAAACCATACCCCACTTTCTCAGGGCGGGCCTGAGGTTAAAATACCTTTTGCGGGGGGGGGGGGGGGGGGGGGGGGGGGGGGGGGTAGTGGCTGGGAAGGGGAGTTTACTGGCTAAGCCTCTAGGTGCCTCATTAAAATGGGGATGTCTTGAGGCTATGTGACCACACCTCTACCTGTGGATGGGCTTGGGGTGTTGCCTTTATGTGACTGATGGTCACAGACCTATGGAGAGCTGTGGCTGTGTGTCAGGTGCCTGTGGCCCAGGAGAATGGTAAAATGCCTACAGTCCCTTGTATGGTTATCTCCTGCTGGGGACCCCTTACTGTTCTCCAGGGTTTTAAACCTTAGCTCAACCAGAAACCAGGCTGCCTTTCACTATCCTACAAGATTAGACCAGTTTTATTTTGTTTTGATTTGGTTTATTTTTGTTTTGTTTGTTTTTATTGTTCTCTGTGAGGATTGTAAGACTGAATTGCTGTGGCTTAGTAGGAAGAGGGAGAGAGAGTGCTCCTTGTCACTCACTGTCATTTGCTGAGCCTCAAGACTCTGCTGCAGAAGGTTATCTCCAGATAGGACCCCTCCCTCCATGTGTAGGAACTGATACTCTAAAGAAATCTCTTTTCTGTGTTAACTATGTATCTCTGATATTGTGTTAGTAGCAAAAGCATGCACTAATTAGTGATTAAAATGCATAATATTCTTCAATCTCTTGAAAACCCCAATCATATATATGAATATGATTTTCTTCTCTGCCTGACCATCTCTGAGATGAGACACTGATCTCTTGTCTTTAGACTCAAACTGAGACTTAAACATGAACTTATACAATGATTTCTGGTTCTACAGCCTTAGGACTCAGACTCTCTTAGACCTCCAGTTCCTAAGTACAGATCTAGAACTTATCAACTTCTGTTACTGGGTGAGTCAATGACAACTTAATGTAAATAACCCTATATGAAAACAGAATATGGATCATATATATGAATATATATATGTGTGTGTGTGTGTGCATGCATACACATGTATATACCTACATATAATTAACCATGTTAAATGTAATTATAACTAATAACTAACAACATCTTCGCATGAGTTAGAAATTATGTGCTCTCAAAGGCAAAGCAATAAGATATGTGCTTCTTAAAATGAGCAGAGAAGGAATTTAAATACATGGCATGCACTGTAATAAATTCAGTTGAAATATAAAACACAATACATAAAATATTTATTTAGTATGTTCATTGTGTTTGCATTTGTTCTGTTTTGGATTTGCATGACTGGAGATTAAACTTATGGCTGAACATGTATTAGGTAAGTGTTCTACCACTGGCTACATACCGAGCTACCTGGTTCTCATGTAGAAGTAACTCATGGGTAGTCTTCATTATCAAATTCATTAGATTTAGAATCACCTAGGAGGCAGGCCTCTTGGTGTGTCTGCGAGATGGTTTTCAGCTGAAGAGGGAAGCTATACTCTGAATGAAGCAGCACCACCATCCAGGGTGAAGTTCTCAGACTAACAGTCACTCCATGTCCAGTGTTTCCTCCATAAAGATTTACCTAATACAGCATTTATATGTGACCTAAGTGAAGTGAATATGATGGTTAACCCAATTTAGTCTTAAAACATTCATCATATTCTTTTTCATTATGTATAGTGTTGTATTTTTGTATCTAAACTAACCTAAGAAATTTATTCCCAATTTTATTTGAAATTAATGAATGCATATTTCATTTTCAAGTAGTAAATTTTTCCCACTTTATACTCCTAAGAAATCTATTGTAAAGACTGTATTTTTTTACATAATAATTAAAATCAGAAAGAAAAATCAGCAAGCAGTAATTTGTGAACTATACACTTGTTCTGTTTATATTTATCTTTGAATGGTTATATTAAAGAACTGCTTTAAAGTTCACCTTTAGCTGTAGTGTCTTCTCCAAGTTTTCAATCTTTCTTTCAGCCTTTTTAAGCTTCCTGAGCTCCTCGGAGTCCATGAAACAGCTCTTTGGGGACAAAGACCTTGAACGTTTCACAGGTGGCTCCTTGAGAATAAAACAAGGACATGGTTGAACTGGCTGAAACGCTGGATTATGAAACACATGCAAAATTAAAGAACAAGTAATTTTGAATACTAATAATGAATTATAAAAAAAAGTCCTGCATGGAATACCCGAGAAATAACAAGCGAAATTACCACAGTGCTACAGCTAAAGGTTTCTCTGTGACTCGTTAATGAGAATATTCATTTACATTTACATTGTTTCTTTCAGAATAATGATGTCCCATTAGGGAAGACTAAAGGGTTATAGACTCAGAAATGCAGGAAACCTCATTACAAAGGAGGGGATAGAGGCTGGTCTAATTGCTCTATAAGGGTCCAAGGTTACACTTGATAGGACAACCAGAAACAAGAGGGAAAGGATTTTTTCCCCTTTGAAATAGTTTAACACACTGTGAAGTTGAAGGAACAATATGCTTGAGGAATATAAATACAACAGACAGTAGATCTTATACCATAATGACCATATGGTCATTAACTGTAATGTGGCTAACTAGAGACAAGAATGTGTGTTTATATTATGTAGCTCCATATACCAATCTGGAGACAGAATGCAGGAAAATGGCTATAAACCTGGGCAGCAGTGTTCCCCTTTTATGCATGTCCATACAAAAAAGAAAAAGAAAACATCTAAAACACGCCTCTCCTTCCTTTTCTTGGCTTTGAAGAGCAAAATAGTATATTTTCAAACTTCAGCAGTACAGCAAACAACCAAATGTGGGCTTTTAATCTTATGAATGTTTTCTTTCACCAAAATAAGGCTTGAGAAACTACTTCAAAGTGATAAGAGCTGCAAAGGGCAGAAATGACACTGTGACAAATGAATAAAAATCCACGCTTCTGGAAATATTAGCAATATTACAGAGCACAGGTAAGAGTGCCATGGCTCCACCAGTCAGTCTCATTGAAAATGGCTTCTTTATTAGGACAGCTTGTTCTAATCATTAAAGAACGGGAAGGAAACTGGAACCCCAAACAATCCTCCTCAGCACAGGGTCTGTGCTTCCATGAAACACTGCTCATGTAACGGGTGTGAGAAAAAAAAGGTCTAAAACACAGTCCTTTTAGGAAAAGGTTACTTCAACTTATCTATAACCTTTCTATGCTATGATTTCTATAGTATATAGATATTTCTATAGATATCTAAATATTCTATAGTATAATCTGCTACAAAATATAAATATATAGTACATACCAGTAAAGAAAGAAAAAAATAGTGTAAAAAGAAATGTGCCATGTAAATGTGCCATGTAAATGTGCCATGTAAATGTGCCATGTAAATGTGCTGTTTTATCTTTATTGCTACCCTTTAAATCTTTAAAAAAAAAGAAAACAAAACAAATTAAGGTTGAAATAATTTAGCTATTGATATTCCAATATCTGTACTTTACATATCATACAGAAACAAAAATGGATTATAATATACATTTTCTTTTTATTTAAAATTAGAAATTTAAGTAACTATCTTTTACAATAAACTCTATTAGGTAGTTGAGAAATCCTTAACAAAAATTAAAGGTTTTAGTTTCAATACATATAAGGTAAGAAATGCATGCTTTGTGTTACCCTCTGACTCCTCCCTGCCTTGCCAGCCTCCTCCTGACAATGACAATGATGATATGCATCTCTACCTTGCGTTTCCCTTCAGTTTCCTTCGCTGAGAAATCCTGGTCACAAGCTCTATCCTCCATCAGCTTCTCATTTGCCACTTTCAGTTTCTTCTGTAAATACTCAATTTCAGACTTCTGTGAGATCATTAATGTTTCCAAGCTTGATAACGGTGCCTGGTAAGATGACAGTTATTTTAACACCTATATACAAAAACCCATGAAATGATTACATTTTACGTCATCTACAAATATAGGCACATTTCTATTATACCATTTAAATCATAAACATCCTTGGAAAATTTTCATTTTAACAACATACTATAAGCTATAAGAGGTTAGAGTCCAGTCCAGTCATAATATACACAAGGCCTTGGGAGAGATTCCATGATCTAAAAATAAGTCTGAACTCCTTTTATCTAAACTGTATCATTTTAATAGGGTGACATTTTAAAGCTAAAAATCCAAGAATCTATACAAATGGATAGATAATGATATAAATAGTGTTGACATACATATTTAAAATGAAAAAACTTAAAATTGAAATTCCATGGCATAAGCCAATATCTATAAATGTATGAATTATTAAAAGCTTATAATTACAGACAAGTATCTCTTCACTGAATGCTCCTTCTACTGTCTGAACATCAGGAGCCACACAAGAGCATAGAATATGAACCTAGGAGAAAGAGAGTGCCAGCACCATGGAGACTTCACCAGCCTATGAAATTTTAATAATCACACATCAATAAATAAGAGTCAATACACTTTTTAAGATTCTCTTTAGAAATCTGTTCATATCTCATAAACTGTTGGGGTTTCGTACCAAATTTTAATAATGGGAACCATAGATAACCTGCTTATGAAAACTAGCTTTCTGTGATATTCTACCATTTTCCCTGAATGATTTAAGACCACAAAATTCATGTATAAATACTTCTCCAACTTAATTACTTGCTTTCCAAATGATGAATATTGAATCATTTTGGAATTAGTGTTTTCACTGATTTAATCTTTTTAAAGGATTTACATATACATTATTTGTGTCTGAGTGTATGTACAAGTACCACACACATAGAGCCCTAAGGATGTTGGTCTAGAGCATCTGATCCCCTAGGACTATAATCGTAGGTGACTATAAACCACCAGGCTAGGAACTGAATCTAGGAACTCTGCAAAAGCAGTGAGTGGTCTGAATCCCTAAGCCACTTCTCCAGCCCATTATTGTTGATTTAGTCACAACAAAATGCCAAATCTTAGGATGTGGATATTATCAATATGGATCCAGTAGCCCTGAAAGTATTTTTCATTTAAAATTATGCACAGGCACATCTATCCCAAATATTACCAAGAACTTTGACAACATATATACACAATTATGTACATGTGTGTATATAATTTATGTGCATATCTGTGTGTGTACATTCTGAACAAAGGTAACATCATTTTGTTCTTATTTCTGTTTTCTTTTTAATAGAATAAGAAAAAAATCCATAGTTCTAACATATACTTTGGGGATGAGAGAACTATTTTCCTTGTATGCCTTTATTTTTAGGAATCCTTTGCATTTAAATCACCTGATTAATGTCTAGGAGGTTAAATATCTAGGGGTTAATTTACCATACTGCAAACACTTCCCTTAGAGTTGTTTGTCTTGTACTGCCAAAATCATACATCATTTTATTTTAAACATTAAACTGGTGTTCAAAGTGGCTTAAGCCACTTTTCTACTGGTCTAAGAAATTTGCCCCTTCTTGTCTTCCCCATATTTCCATATTTTAAGCATCATGCTGTTTTAATGTTTTCCCTCCAATTAAAATCAAACATACGCTGTTCAAAAATATCTCTTTGCCTGATAAGCTAAAAACATTTAAAAGGTATGCTGCTTTTGTCCATGTCTCTCTCTCTCTCTCTCTCTCTCTCTCTCACTCTCTCTCTCTCTCTCTCTCTCTCTCTCTCTCTCTCACACACACACACACACACACACACACACACACACACACACATATATTCTTTTTTTCTTAACGAGGTTTCTCTGTGTAGCTCTGGATGACCTGGAATCAACTAGAAAACTAATCAGGCCTCAAATTCAAAGACTCAAGTACCTCTACCTCCCAAATGCTGGTAGGCAAGGCATGCGCCACACATCTGGTTACAAGACATATCTTAACTTCTTTTCATTTGCTAAATAGATTTTGAATAACTTTTCAAGGTTAACCAAATTTTATAATAAAACAGGAAAAACATAATTTTAGCCCATGAGTATATGTAATAAAAAATCTGAGGTTTTTTAAAAAGTGACTTTTAAAGACATTAGATTGCAATAAGTGCAGATTATTTAAAAATTAATATGCAATTATAAATAGGTCAAATATTCATAAAGGCATTAAAATGTTCCAAAAGTGGAAAGTGGCACTGAAATTATGTCTTCTTATATTATTTTCATTATTAGTGATATCCCTAATAAAAAAGATATTTAAGCAGCATTCTTAAAAATTAAACAAACTGTTAAATTTTGAAAAGAATGATAATACAAATTATATAGGATCTAGCAGGTAATGCAAGCAAAGAAAAGGGGTTGTACTTGGCTTGGAAGTCATTCAGCAGAGACATTTGTAACCATCATCATATGTAATTTAATTTGTCTTTTTCTCAAATTATATAAATTTGTATATACTTTAAATGAGACACTATCTCTTGACTCAACACTTTTACAAGAAATTTATTCATAATTTTTCACTTTTTTTCTTAAATTAAAAGGCTGGGTATAGTGCTGAGTACCTGCAACCTCAATACTGAGGACAGAAGGATTGCTGAGCACGAGGTCACCCTGGAATCCCTGGCTAACCTGGGCTGTACAGCAAGATTGTTCTGAACAAACAAACAAATAAAACAACAATGTAAAACAACACGATGGATGAAGTTACTGTTCCAGTGTAAGGAATTGTTCATGGTATTCCCATCCAACTGTTTTTATGGAAAATGCCACTCTATAGCTAGATGTACTTATTTTTCAACAGAAACCCAGTTAAAGTTGTTTCCAACTTCCAATGACTTTTTTGTCTTTATTAGATATATTCTTTATTTACATTTCAAATGTTATCCCCTTTCCTGGTTTCCCCTCTGGAAACCCCTTCTCCCATCCCCTCCCCCCTGCTTCTATGAGGGTGATCACCCACCCATTCCCATCTCCCTGCATAGCATGCCCCTACACTGGGGCATCAAGCCTTCACAGGACTAAGGGCATCTCCTCCCATTGATGCCAGACAAGGCCATCCTCTGCTACATATGCAGCTAGAAACATGGATCCCTCCATGTGTATTCCTTGGTTTGTAGTTTAGTCCCTGGGAGCTCTGGGGTGTCTGGTTGGTTGATATTGTCGTTCTTCCTATGGGGTTGCAAACTGTTCAGCTCTTGCAGTCCTTTCTCTAACTCTTCCATTGGGGACCCCATGCTCAGTCCAATGGTCGGCAATGAGCATCCACCTCTGTATTTGTCAGGCTCTAGCAGAGCCTCTCAGGAGACAGATATATCAGGCTCCTGTCAGCACGCACTTCTTGGCAACTGCAATAGTGTCTGGGTTTGGTGACTATATATGAGATGGATCCCCAGGTGGAGAAATATTTGGGTGGCCTTTTCTTCAGTCTCTATTCTACATTTTGTCTCCATATTTCCTCCTGTGAGTATTTTATTCCCCCTTCCAAGGACTGAAGCATCCACACTTTTGTCTTCCTTCTTTTTGAGCTTCATGTGGTCTGTGACTTGAATCTTGGGTATTCTGAGCTTTTGGGCTAGTATTCACTTATCAGTGAGTGCATACCATGTATGTTCTTTTGTGATTTGCTTACCTCACTCAGGATGATATTTTCTAGTTCCATCCATTTGCCTAAAAATTTCATGAAGTCATTGTTTTTAATAGCTGAATAGTACCCCATTGTTTAAATGTACAATATTTTTTGTATCCATTCCTCTGTTGAAAGACATCTGGGTTCTTTCCAGCTTCTAGCTATTATAAATAAGCTGTTATGAACATAGTGGAGCATGTGTCCTTCTTACATGTTAGAGCATCTTTTGGGTATATGCCCAGGAGTGGTATAGCTGGGTCTTCAGGTATTACTATGTCCAATTTTCTGAGGAACCACCAGACTGATTTCCAGAGTGGTTGTACCACCTATCAATCCCACCAGCAATGGAGGAGTGTTCCTCTTTCTCCAGATCCTTGCCAGCATCTGCTGTTACCTGATTTTTTTTTTATCTTAGCCATTCTGACTGGTGTGAGATGGAATCTCAGGGTTGTTTTGATGACTAAGGATGTTAAACATTTCTTTAGGTGCTTCTCGGCCATTCGATATTCTTCAGTTGAGAATTCTCTGTTTAGATCTGTACCCATCTTAATAGGGTTATTTGATTATCTGGCACCTAACTTCTTGAATTCTTTGTATATATTTGATATTAGCCCTCTATCAAATGTAGGATTGATTGCAAGAGATTCTTTCAAAATCTGTTGGTTGCCATTTTGTCCTATTGACAGTGTCCTTTGCCTTATAGAAGATTTGCAATTTTATGAGGTCCTATTTGCCGATTCTTGATCTTAGAGAATAAGCCATTGGTGTTCTGTTCAGGAAATTTTCCTTTGTGCTCATGTGTTCAAGGATTTTCCTCATTTTCTCTTTTAATAGATTCAGTGTATCTGGTTTTATGTGGAGGTCATTGATCCACTTGGGCTTGAGCTTTGTACAAGGAGATAAGAATGTATCAATTTTCATTCTTCTACATATTGACCACCAGGTGAACCAGCACCATTTGCTAAAAATGCTGTCTTTTTTCTACTTGATGGTTTTAGCTCCTTTGTCAAAGATCAAGTGACCATAGCTGTGTGGGTTAATTTTTGGGTCTTCAATTCTGTTCCACTGATTGACCTGCCTGTCTCTGTACCAATACCATGCAGTTTTTATCACTATTACTCTGTAATACAGCTTCAGGTCAGGGATAGTGATTCATCCAGAAGTTCTTTTATTGTTGAGAATAGTTTTTGCTATCCTGGGTTTTTGGTTATTTCAAATAAATTTACAAATTACTCTTTCTAACTCGAAGAAAATTTGAGTTGGAATTTTGATGGGGATTGCAATGAATCTATAGATTGCTTTCGGCAGGATGGCCATTTTAACTATATTAATCCTGCCAATCCATGAGCATGGGAGATCTTTCCATATTCTGAGATCTTCTTGGATTTCTTTCTTCAGAGACTTGAAGTTATTGTCATTCAGATCTTTCACTGCTTGGTTAGAGTCACACCAAGGTATTTTATATTATATTTGACTATTGTGATGGTTGTTGTTTCCCTAATTTCTTTCTCAGCCTGTTTATCCTTTGAGTAGAGGGGGGCTACTGATTTGTTTGAGTGAATTTTACATCCAGCCACTTTCCTGAAGTTGTTGATCAGGTGTAGAAGTTCTCGGGTGGAATTTGGGGGTCATGTAAGTATACTATCATATCATTTGCAGATAGTGATATTTTGACTTCTTCCTTTCCAATTTGGGTCCCTTTGACCTCCTTTTGTTGTCTAGGTGCTCTGGCTAGGACTCCGAGTACTATATTTAATAGGTAGGGAGAGAGTGGGCAGCCTTGTGTCATCCCCCTGATTTTAGTGGGATTGCTTCAAGTTTGTCTCCATTTAGTTTGATGTTGGCTACTGGTTTACTGTATATTGTTTTTACTGTGTTTAGGTATGGGCCTTGAATTCCTGATCTTTCCAAGACTTTTATCATGAAGGGATGTTGAATTTTGTCAAATGCTTTCTCAGCATCTAATGAAATGTTCATGTCGTTTTTTTTCTTTGAGTTTGTTTGTATAGTGGATTACATTGATGGATTTCCATGTATTGAACCATCTCTGCATACCTGGGAAGAAGCCTACTTGATCATGATAGATGATTGTTTTGATGTGTTCTTGAATTCAGTTTGCAAGAATTTTATTGAGTATTTTTGCATCGATATTTATAAGGGAAATTGGTCTGAAGTTTTCTTTTTTGTTGGGTCTTTGTGTAGTTTAGGTATAAGTGGCTTCACAGAACGAATTGGATGGTTTCCCTTCAGTTTCTATTTTGTGGGATAGTTTGAAGAGTATTGGTATTAGGTCTTCTTTGAGGTCAGATAGAATCCTGCACTAAACCCATATGGTCCTGGACTTTTCTTGGTTGGGAGACTTTTAATGACTACTTCTACTTTTTAGGGGTTATGAGACTGTTTAGATTGTTTATCTAATCCTAATTTAACTTCAGTGCCTGGTATCTGTCTAGAACAGGCTTTTGTAGTAGGATCGGATGATCTTTTAAATTTCCTCAGTTTCTTTTGTTATGTCTCTCTTTAGAGCACCCACATTCATAAAATAAACTTTACTAAAGCTCAAAGCATACTTTGCACCTCACACAATAATAGTGGGAGATTTTAACACCCCACTCTCAGCAATAGACAGATCATGCAAACACAAATTAAACAGAGACACAGTGAAAAGAACAAAAGTTATGAACCAAATGGATTTAACAGATATCTATAGAACATTTCATCCTAAAACAAAAGAATATACCTTCTTCTCAGTCCCTCATGGAACCATCTCCAAAAATGACCATATCATCAATTACAAAACAGGCCTCAACAACTACAAGAAGATTGAAATAACCCCATATATCCTATCAGATCAACACAGACTAAGGCTGGTCTTCAATAACAACCAAAACAACAGAAAGCCCACATACACATGGAAGCTGAACAACGTTCTACTCAATGATAACTCAGTCAAGGAATAAAGAAAGAAATTAAAGACATTTTAGAATTTAATGAAAATGAAAGCACAATATTTGCAAACTTATAGGACACAATGAAAGCAGTGCAAAGAGGAAAATTCATATCTCTGAGTGCCTCCAAAAAGAAACTGGAGGGAGCATACAGTAGCGGCTTGATAGTACACCTGAAAGCTCTAGAAAAAAAAGAAGCAAATACACCCGAAAGTAGTAGAAGGCAGGAAATAATCAAACTCAGGGTTGAAATCAACCAACTAGAAACTAAAAAGAACTATACAAAGAATCAACAAGACCAGGAGCTGGTTCTTTGAGAAAATCAACAAGATAAATAAAGCCTTAACCAGACTAACCAGAGGCCACAGAGATAGTATCCAAATTCACAAAATCAAGTTATGATTTCTATGCTTTAAGAACATTGTAAGAGAAGTTTAATTGCTTTAACTTTCTAGAGAAATTTGAAAATATATGCTAACGGCTCAGAAATGTATCCATGATAAGTTGAAGAAAGAAGGCCATGCAGCACACAGAGTGTTCCAGGCAAGTATAAAACAAAGCTAAACTTTACAGTGTCAGAAATGTTAGGTAGAAAGATTAAGTGTGAATTTTCATACTTTTATATTTTTCTAGTGAACATTTCATTATTTTTTTCATTGTTTTCTGCAAATAAAAGTAATAAAGACAAGTCAGCTTTAATTGCAGACTTTCAAGGAAGAGATGATAAGTCTACCACTTAAATGTATTTTGAAAATCAATATACATTCAACACTATTTATAACAGTCATTTAGTTGTATGTATGTATAGGGGATGAAGGTGTACACATGGAAGGCCAAACAAAATCTTGTGAAAGTTTATTCATTTTTCATCCACATGGTTCTGGAGATTGATCTCTGGTCAGTGATCTGGCAGCAAGCTCCTTTATCACACTGAGCCATCTTGCTAGCCCTCAGTGGACATTTTTAAGAACAGTTTTATTTATGCAGAGAGTTATAGGAAGTATTTTCTAGAGTTCTTCTGTTTCTGTTGCCTTTCCTCACCCAGTTCCCCCTATTGTTGATATCTTAAATTATGATTAACCAATATCCAAACACTGTTATTAACTACATAGTCTATTTAGTTTTCTTTATCTTTTTTACTTTAATGTCACCTGTATTTCAGTTTCCCATATGGGACATACTACATTTGGTTGGCATATCTCATGAAACTCCTCTTGATGGTACCAGTTTCACAAAATGCCCTTACTTCAGATGAGCTTGATTGATCACTACATGATGTACCTCCATCGTATTCTTACCCTCATAATACACTAGTGCTATGAGTTTTGGAGAGAAAGATAATACAGGTACTGTATCCCTGACACTGTATCCGTGTTCTATTGCAACAACAGAACATCTG
>JADRCH010000076.1:11921741-12019709 GCA_019843965.1 Rhynchomys soricoides | reverse complement strand
GTGTTCTATTGCAACAACAGAACATCTGGAGGGATCCAGGTACTGTATGCCTGTCACTGCATCCATGCTCTATTCCCACTACAGACCATTTGGAGCTGAATCATCTACATGAGGAAAAACAGCTTAGTTATCACACATTTGGAAGCTGATAGTCCTGGCAAAATGGTTCGAGTTTTGACGAAGGCCTTCCTTGCCAAATGAAAGAAGGGAAACCAGAGTCTCAAGCTCACTTTGTTTCTTTGATTTTAGAGACAGAGTTTCTGTATGTAGCCCTAGCTATCCTAGAATTCTGTAGATCAGGCTGGCCTTGAACTCACGGAGATCCACCTGCCTCTGCCTCCCAAGTGTTGGTATTAAAGGCATATACCACTACTACCTGGCTTAAGTTAACCTTCTTAAAAGAACTCTGTCAGCCATTAACTGACTGACCCCACAAAACTACACCAACGCCTTCCAAGCACAACATCCCCAATAACCTACTTCTTTCCCAGCATCCCCACTCAAAGGTGTTATGGTTTATAACAACTCCATGCTGAAGAACAAGTACATAACAAATGAACCTTAAGAAGATAAACCGTAAGCAAGCTACAGCAGCTAAGATACTGTCTACAAGGTTTTGTGACTACAGATAGGGATAGTAGTATCCTATCCCTGTATTTATCCACCTGGGTAAAGTAGTATTTATTACATTACTGAATTATAAATTCACTCTTGTGTCTTACTGGGCTGTATCTTGACCTATTCCTTTTCAAACTTAACAATATTGAATACAAAAATATGTAGTTGTTGGTATATACATAGCACGTATATTATGGTTTACATCCTTAAATATCACCATGCATCTTTTTCTTCTTTAAGTGATGTTTATATACATAACAAAATTAAGCTAGAAAACAAAAGGACTTCTTTATGGAAGTCTGATCTTAAAATATAACCCTTAACATCTCAAAACTTTTGATCTTGGAAATAATCACTTTATAACTTTTTATATAATAAAAAGTCTTGGACTATTTATTATTTTATTTATTTATTAGTTTAGTTTAATTTATTAACTTATAATGGTATGGTGTGAGGTCATAGTTAATGGAACAAGAAACAATCAGAGGAATATGTATGTAAAAACCTACAGTTGGGAATAATCATCATTTTGATTTGGTGCTAAAGATTGAACCCAAGGCCCTCAGTCTGATAAATAAATGCTATGTAATACCTTTACAAATTGGTCTTTAAGGTAATTTTGTTTTTTAAAAGTCCTATATGAACATATAACTTTTCAGTGTTGTATTAACTGCTTAAAAATAATTTTCAGGTAGATCTATTTCCAATATTCTGAAGAACCTCCAGATTGACTTCTAGAGAGGTTGTACCAGTTTACAATCCCACCAACAATGGAGGAGTGTTCCTCTTTCTCCACATCCTTGCAAACATGTGCTGTCACCTGAGTTTTTGATCTTAGCCATTCTGATTGGTGTAAGGTGGACTCTCAGGGTTGTTTTGATTTTCATTTCCCTGATCACTAAGGACTTTGAACATTTCTTTAAGTGCTTCTTGGCCATTCAAGATTCCTCTGTTGTGAATTCTCTGTTTAGTTCTATACCCTATTTTTGATTGAGTTGTTTGAATTTTTGGAGGTCCTCCATCTGGGACCTCACGCTCAGTCGAATGGTTGGCTACCAGCATCCGCCTCTGCAAATGTCAGGCTCTGCCTGAGCCTCTTTGGAGACAGCTTATCATGCTTACATCAGCAGGCACTTCCCAGCATCCACAAGAACATCCGGGTTTGGTGGCTATATATGGGATATATCCCCAGGTGGGACAGTCTCTGGGTGGCCTTTCCTTCAGTCTCTGCTCTACATTTTGTCTCCATATTTTCTCCTGTGAGTATTTTGTTCACCCTTCTAAGAAACACTGAAGCATCCACATTTTGGTCTTCCTTTTTCTTAGGCTTCATATGGCCTGTTAATTGAATCCTGGGTATTCTGAACTTTTGGGCTAATATCCACTTATTGGTGAGTACATACCATGTTTGGTTTTTTGTGACTGAGTTACCTCACTCAGGATGATATTTTCAAGTTCCATCCATTTGTCTGTGAATTTCATGAAGTCATTGTTTTTAATAGCTGAGTAGTATTCCATTATGTAAATGTACCACATTTTCTATATCCATTCATCTGTTGAGGGACATCTGGGCTGTTTCCAGCTTCTGGCTATTATAAATATGGCTGCTATGAGCATAGTGGAGCATGTGTCCTTATTATATTTTGGAGCATCTTTGGAGTATATTCCCAGGAGTGTTATAGCTGGGTCCTCAGGCAGTACTATGTCCAGTTTTCTGAGGACCTGCCAAACTGATTTCCAAAGTGGTTGTACAGGCTTGCAATCCCACCAGCAATGGAGGAGTGTTCCTCTTTCTCCACATCCTCGCCAGCATCTGCTGTCACTTGAGTTTTTGATCTTTGCCATTCTGACTAGTGTGAGGTGGAATCTCAGGGTTGTTTTTGCATTTCCCTGATGACTAAGGATGTTGAACATTTCTTTAGGTGCTTCTCAGCCCTTCGAGTTTCCTCAGTTGAGGATTCTCTGTTTAGCTCTGTTCCCCATTTTTTGATTGGATTATTTGGTTCTCTGGAGTCTAATTTCTTGAGTTCTTTATATATTTTATAGATTAGCCCTCTATCAGATGAGGGGTTAGTGAAGTTTTTTTCCCAAATTGGTAGATAGTCTGTTTGTTCTATTGACTATGTCCTTTGCCTTACAGAAGGTTTTATGAAGCCCCATTTATCTATTCTTGATCTTAGAGCCTGAGCCACTGGAGTTCTGTTTAGGAACTCCCCCACCCCCTTTGCCAATGAGTTTAAGGCTCTTTCCCACTTTCTCTAGATTTGTATCTGGTTTTACATTGAGGTCTTTGATCCACTTGGACTTGAGCTTTGTGCAAGGTGACAAATATGTATCTATGTTGTTTATTTTATCATATATTAAAAACTCATTAAATATGATATTGTTTAGTAGCAAAGTATATAGTTTTGCTATTTCACATATATTATCTCACTTCTTTAAGAAATTAATGAATTCTAAGCCTAACAAACAAAATGCAGCCTATTTTTGTTGTTAGTGGTAGGGAGAATATAAAAAGAAATTATCTTTCAAAAATTTTCTCATAAAGGAGAATTTCAGTTAAATCATGTATAGGTATGTGTATATTTAAAGTCTATAATATGAGTGCATTTGAATATATAGTACAGATATAAGTAAGAGACACGGGCAACTTAAATGTTCTTTGACAGGGTATAAAAAAATCTATATATCATAGAAATGATTTCCTTCACATGAAAAACAGAACTGTTTTTTTAAAAATTTTACAAAATGGCTCATCCAAAAATTGTAGCAACCGTTTTATATCTTTTTATAACTTTTCCTATAATAAAAATCCTCAGGCTACTTTTAAGTTTATTTGGCTTTATGGAGTTTACTGGCAGCATCCAGCTACCATGTCATAGACAAACATTGTTATCTTACTTGTCCATAACCCAGGATCCAGGCCTCTAAGAAGAGAGAAATTCACACCCGTTTAACACGATGCTGCAAATCAAAAGTTTTATACCAAAGTCCATGAATGACATCAGTGCCCCCCTTGTCACCTGCACCTCACTTTTAGAAAGGCCACAAACTGAGAAGAGACCAACACTGTTTCTAGTGCTGCCTCTGTGATGCACAAATACTGATGTATCTTCCAACTGCTCCCTATTAGCTCAAAAATCTTCACATTGCATTTAGCCATCACAAAAATATCAATCACTATCTTGTTCATCAGTAACACCCAACTTTCACATTCCAAGTAGATTCAGTATAACATCATGCAAATTGCCTTCCCATATCTGAGATTTCTATCATATATTCATTAATGAATAAAAGGCAAAAATATAGCATCATAAGTCTCCTTCCATATACTGTATAAAACCCAACCCTGAATGGCTCTATTGCTAGTAGTTCTACAGACAACAGGATCTACAGACAGAAAAGTCATGGAATCACACACTAAGTTTTAGTGTCTGAAATATAAAAATTATACTTCTGAGACAAGATTAGTGATGTATGTAGCAAAGGAGTATTTAGAGTGTCAATTCCACAGTATACACACTGAGTATAAATTCCAATATTAAGGATAAACTAATACTGGAAGTGTTTAAAAACTTATTTAAAAAGACTGCTATTGCTTATAGATTTCTTTTTAATCCAAAATGACAAAATAAAATGAAATATTTATTCACAGTTTTCAAAACTATTATAAGCTTCTCTTTCTTTTAAACGTCACAAATCAAAATATTTAAAGTGTATGTTAATAGCATTCTAAAGTGAATTTTTAGGCACAAGGAATAAAATTTCCTCCATGGCATATCTCTAAATATATGACTTTTGGGTACAGTCAATCATTTATTATAATGCATGCTCTAACTTTTATAAACACTTAACTCTTATGTCACCAGTAACAAAATCAAAATTTGTGCATTAATGCTATAAGCAAGGGACCATGCTTGTTATGCACTATCATCTCTATACATTAAAACCTCAATCATACTCAAACAAATCCACTAAAGTGTGGTTTTCAATCTGCTAACTATGCATTCCATAATAGCCTGTAATTATTAAAAACTGACAAGAAAGCTACGCCACCTGTGTTTATGTGAAGCCAGGTAATGAAAAAAACAACACCGCTGTCATCACCTCTCAATTCCTGATTGCATTATCAAAACTGGAGCCGGGTTTGGCATCTGGGTGTGACCTTGTTAACTGCTAGGGTAATTAAATTTATTCTATTGGGAAAAGGGATGATAAATTATTAGCAAGAAGATTTTGTTCACATTTTATTAAATTGGCCTGTCAAAGGGTTGGCCAAATTATCAAGGGCCTCATTTATTGGAGGCCAGCCATATTGCCACATCTGTTACAATTATTTATAATTTCAGCAGTTGAAAACCAACTGAGTTAGGCATCCGCCATGTAAAGTAATTTACAAATTACCTGATGAGGGAGTGTTTTAGCTTCTCCCTCATTTCTAGCCAGCAGAAAGCCGTGCTGTAATTACAGAACACGGTTAGGTTCTTTGGGGAACTTATCTTGCGCTCATAGCCATAGTAAGATGCAGCAAGAACATATGGAGTAGCTTGTGCTTCCACTCCCTGAAGCTCGGGACCCGCCTGCCGCTGAGCCCTTGAGTTGAATTTGAATGAGAGTGCCATGGCTAATGTTCTACACATGCACCATTTATGCCACAAAACAAATCGGATCACTGTTAATTATGAAGCAGCTATAATCAGGCCTTCACATCTGTGTAATGTGAAGCGCAGTAGGCTGTATTCCAATAATGTATGACTACCTTTGGGTCGCAAATTGCCAGCCATATTGCCTCAGTAGTAGTTACTGAATTCAAAGTAACTCCTTTGATAAAAGCCCATCACATAGATATTTTTATTCAGCTTTCTATGAGAAAAAAAAGTAAATCCACAAGTCTTTCTTTATCATCTATTGACCAGAACAGTTAAAGCATATGGCACAAGTTCATTAATGAACAACACAGAGAACTGTAATTTAATGAAACCACTTGAGCTATAAAAATCAGATTTAGTTAATTCCCTCCTTTCCATTTTTTCACATTTAGCCTAAATCTAGGAATCTACCTAAGGCTACCTAAGTGTGTGTGTGTGTGTGTGTGTGTGTGTGTGTGTGTTTATACACACACATATATATATATATACATATATACATATATATACATATATATGTGTGTATATATAAAACATCTATATTTATGATATTTATATTTATATACACAGACACATATATGTATACATACACATATTTAAAGTAAGTTTAAAATATAAGAATATTTTAAAAGCAAAGACAGTTTATTTTCATGTAGAATAGAAGAGCTATAATTATAATCATTTCAAAGTTTGTGAAGATAACGCACAAAGAGCTTTAGAAAAAGTTCAGTATATATAAAATTTATAATGGAATATAAAATTCTTATATTGTTCAATAAATAACTTTGGAAAGGGGCAGTAATAGGGTTTACATTAAATTCCATTCACATTTACATGTGCATTCCATTACAAATCTTATGCAAAATAGCCTGAACTATTTGTTTTTTCAGAAACTGAAACCTAGCAGCTATAGGCTAAGAAAAAAATATTCTTTATTCCATGAGAAATTTTTCCAAGAAAAGGCAGCTAAAGAGGCTGTACCCAGATGGCAAGCCAGCTACAGTTTAATTAATCCACTAAAAGCCATTCAGATTTCAGTAAGGGTAATGTAATTTTGAATAATAGTACAGAAAAAAATCACTAAACATTCTTAAGTTTTATTACAGCGCAAGTGAAGTGCCGCTATAGAGTAGTTAAATTTGAGTTGCAGTTTCCACTATATATGCTAAAATCCTAGATTTTAATATGCTGGACTATTTTATCCTTGAAATTTAAAGTAAGTTTAAAATACTAGAATATCTATTGGCAGCCTTATAAAGGCAGAAATAGCTTACTTTTCATGTAGAATAGAAGAGCTATATGGTTATAATGAGTAAGACAATGTACAAAGTGCTTTAGATGAGTTGTTAAGATTTACAATAGAAAGAAACTTCAAAATTATCTTTTAAGACACTGTATCATTTATCACAGTTAAATGTCATGTCCTAATATTATATGCTGCTCTTATCTCCTCGAGGTAGATTAAACGTGAAGATATTAAGATATCACCCCCCTATACTTGTGTGGCCATATCCACATAAGCAAGTGAGTTAAATAAGAACACTAAGCAGGACTAGAAAGAGAGCTGTGGACAGCTGAAATCAGCACAGGGCAGAAGAATAGATTGACATGATCACTGCACAATTAAAGTATGTAGGGAAGTACTGAAGAACACTCCATTACTTTATCCAGTTGTTATATATCATAACCACAGTGCGCTATAAAAATAAACTACTAAACACACATACAGAAGAGTGACTTAGAGCAAATGAAAACAACTTTAAAAGAAAGCTTACATGCATAAATTAAAACACAATTTAGTTTCAAATAAGGAGGTGTCAAATATTACTTCAAAGTATACTATACATCGTATCTTGTCCTAATATGTTAAAAGTTCTTTGGTCTAGCAATAATATTATACCAAAGAAAGGAAAATATTAATGGTACTGTGAAAATGAGAAAAACAATAGAAATAATAGAATTAGAATAATAAAGGCAAACAAAAGTGAAACAATATTTGACTATGGTATAAGTATATCCCAGTTCCCTATAGCAATGCTTAGCAGCATTCTGAGCCCTAGAGGAAAGTCCTATAGTCTGACTGGTTCCTGTCAAATGATAAATTTAAACATTTTAGTTGGTGCCTAATAGTCACTAATAATTCCAGATCTCTGTTTGCCAAAAACAAACGAACAGATCAACAAAGCTGAGAATGACTACTGTTCTCTCTTTTGCTTTGCTTGATAACTGTATAATATAAATTCAGTACTGTTTTTAAAAGGACAACAGAACTTTTCAATCTAGAGACAATGATTCCTAATCACAAGTAGAATTTCCCTTCCAAATTCCACATTTCCTTCCAACTCTGAGCTCTAAGAACAGTGATGTGGAATACTTGATAATTATTGGATTGAACATTTGACAGCACAACCATTGAGCAAAATAACAATGGCAGGTTCTACCCCAGGACCTGTGACCTGCGAACTACGGATACAGTACCAGAATTTATGATACCAGGTATTTTCAGCACATTTAAGGGTAATGTCATCACAGGCATATTCAATTCTCAGGTGTCAATCCCTGGGTTTATAGAAGACACGGAGCTACATTAAAGCTCCCAGGTTCTCTGTGGCCAGTGGGTCCCTGCACATCTTGACTTATTGATAAGGAGTAATTGGGTATTAAGAAGAAGCCTGAATGTGGAGGCAGCACTGAAGCACAGCACTGCACGTAGGAGATGGTTACTTGCAGCTATTTAACTAGTGGTTAATGATGGAATCATAAAACCAAAATGGGCCTGGCAATTGAAAACTTCTATTCCTCATTTGATTAAGGTTTTCCTGTGCATGATTATTTTACAAGTTTGTCACCCTTGTCCAGTCTAAACAAACCTGCTTCAAAAGGCTTTGAGGGCCTTGTTCCTCTTCAAGGAGAGTAGAAAGAACAGGGGATAAACAGATGGGGGGACAGAGCTCTGACACGGTCATCCCTTGCCTTCCTCTCTGCCTTGGCCAGTTCCACTCTGTCCTCCCCTGGGGAGGTTGATTCACTCTTCAAGCCACACACTGACCACCCTCTTGCCTATACTCCTCTTTAAAAAAAAACAGAGCCAAGGGCATAGTCTCCTTTCTAGCCCAGAGCAAAGCAGAGAATTACCTCTCACCTGGGTTTTGGTAACCACCTACTGTCACCCTCCCTGTCACCAGGCTCCTCAGATACTACCAGAGTGATCCTCAAATGTGTGAACTAAAATTAATTCACTCCCTGTGATGGTTTGTACATTCTCAGCCCAGGGAGTAGCACTGTTGGGGTAGGTGTGTCACTGTGGGTGTGGGCTTTAAGACCCTCATCCTAGCTGCCTGGAAGCCAGTATTTTGCTAGCAGCCTTCAGATGAAGATATAGAACTCTCAGTTCCTCCTGCACCTTGCCTGCCTGGATGTTGCCACGTTCCCACCTTGATGATAATGGACTGAACCTCTGAACCTACAAGCCAGCCCCAATTAAATGTAACTTGCATCTCGGTTTTCACTGATATTCTATTCATATTAGCTAGGAAACAGAACCAATTTAATGTCCATCAACTGATGAATGAATACTGGAGTAAATATATATGATGGAATATTACTCAGCTATAAAAGTGAAATTATGGCATTTGCAGGTAAATAGATAGAATTAGAAAAACATATACTGAGTGAACTCTCCCAGACTTACAAAACCAAATATCACATATTTTCTCACTGCTGTTGAACCAGCTTTAAATCTTTTGTTTCATGTGTTTAACTTGGAGTTCATGTTGAAGGAGAAAACTAGGAACTGGACACTGGGGGGCCAATGCAATTAGTGAGGGGGGACTGTACAATATAATTAAAATGAAAATAGAGGGGGAAAGACTGGGGGTAGAATGGTTCAATAATTGAGGGGCTGGGGATGCAAAATGTGGGGTCAGGGGAACTGTAAACCAAAATAAAGGCTGAATGGAAATGTTTTACAGGAACCTTGATCTTGCAACCCCAATGAAATTTAATTAGAGAGAGAGTAGAACTCAAGTGACATTGAAGATAGAGGAGGGAGGGAACACTGAGGGTCAAAGGGAGGCAGTGATGACCCCAGGTGGATGGGGGAGTAGCGCTGGACTAAGCATCTCTAAAGATATATTTGAAAACTTATGGAAGACCACTGGTTTGTAAGCTAATTTGAAAATATCATTAAGAAAATGGAATTTGAACAGTCACTCTTCATGGGTTGACAATGCTGTCCCCAAAAGACATAGATTGTTAAATGAAAGTCTTAATGCCAAATACAGGATACTGCCCTAAGATTTACTGGTCAGGGAGACCAAAAAGAAAAAGAACCAAAATTCATTGTTCATGGCTCCCCATCAAAACTAGATGGTAAGACCTTATCACTGAAGATACCACACCCTTTGGTTGCAGGACATGGAAAACCAATCTCAAACTGACCAGGAAACTCTACCAGCTGCATAGCAATCACAGAGCTGGATTTGCTACGTAGGCCGCTAGGGGGAGAAAAGCCATCACCAGTCTTACCAAGCTTTGGCCCTGCATGCTACAATTCCAGCCTACCAGGCAAGACTGCCAGCATGGCAGTCATAAATGGGTTAGATTGCGGTGTTTTTCATAGGAGGTATTTCATGTCAGGAACAGTAAATCTGGTCAAAAGCCCATGTCTGAGGAGGTCAAAGGTCCCAAAGGAAGCTAATGATTTTCTAAATGTTCATATTGCTACATTGGTTTCCAAATACTTACTTGTCTAACAATAGATTTGTGCTATTCTCACAGGGAATAAACAGGGCTTGTTTTTGTTTCTGTTTTGTTTTGTTTTTAATCTTACAGTAGGTAGTGATTAATGCAGAGACTTGCAGACAGTCACAGTATGGGAATAAGTGATCTTGAGTGCTTAGCTGTAGAAGGGTTATCCATATCACCTCCTCCCTCCCAAGGCTTAGAGAATATGGAAGCAGAGTGGGCAGAGAGGCCATCTGAGTCAGGGGAAGTCAGAGGTATGAAATGACACCTTCTGGACATGACAAAACTTTTGTGCATGAACTCAGAGCAGCTCTGGTTACCTGCACAAGACTTACACAAGATCAACCTAGTCAGAATTCCAGTTTGGATAAACGCAGAATTCCCAAGTCCAGCTCCTAGCTTAGACACTGTCAGCTGCTGGCTGCTGGGGAAGGTCAACCCAGTTTTCTTTGCAAATGTGACTGGTGACAGGCAGCCCACATTAATATAAATTTTAAAAAAACACTAAGTGGGATGTCATCTTGAAGATTATCTAAAAGACATACCATAAAAGGATATGCCATAAATAATACTAATATGAGTATTTATTTAGAAGGAACTTGGCTTTAAGATATACGAAGTTTGTTCATGTCTGGCAAGGTCCAGTTGGTCTGCAGCTCCCTTCTCAGGCATGAACTCTGACTAAGAGATGGCTAAGAAATTGTGAGGAAACTGCAGGCAGGAGATTATGTCTGGGAGGAAGGTCAGGCAAAAGAAGACTCTGAGGGCAGAGACATGCCAAAGGAGGAACACAGATAAAAGGCTCCAAGAGGCTGTATGCTCACATTCTGCTTGAAGAGCTATCTTTAGTACTTAGCAAAATGATATATAAACAGCAATGGAAGTTTAAAGAAATGTTCACTCCTGAAGTGAACCAACAATCTTCTGTCTGTTTATCATTGCACCTGCCATCTCAGGTCCCCACTCCTGAAGTGAACCCACAGTCTTTTCTCTGTCTACCATTGCACGTGCCATCCCAGATCCCTGTGTTGCTGTGCTACTCATGGCATTCATACAGCATAAAGAATCTGTAGAAAATCGAATGGCCTGTTTAAAATCCAAAGTCAATGCAATGTCAGGAAAAGGCTACCACTAATAAGAATCACTTTCTACTTTATTATTTTTCTTTTTTCTTATTTTGATACTTTATTTACATTTCAAATGTTTCCCCATTTCCAGATCTCCCATTTGGAACGCCCCTATATCCTCCCCCCATCCCTGCATCCATGAGGGTATATACCTACCCACCCACAGATCCACTCTCTTCTTCCCTCCTTGGCATTCTCCTATTCTGGGGCACCTAACACCCTCAGGCCCAAGGGCCTCTTCTCCCCCTGATAGATAACAAGACCCTCCTCTGCAACATATGTGGTCAGAACCATAGGTCCCTCCATGTGTATTCTTTGGTTGGTGATTCAGTCTCCAGGAGCATCGGGAGGTCAGGCCAGTAGACAATGCTGCTCCCTCCATGGGGCGGCCAACTCCCTCAGCTCCTTCAGTCCTTTCTCCAACTCATCTGGGACATTACGCTCAGCTCAATGGTTGCTGTGAAGTGACTCTTGGGTATTCTGAACTTTGGGGCTAATAACCACTTATCAGTGAGTACGTACCCTGTCCGTTCTTTTGTGATTGAGTTACTATGCTCAGGATGATATTTTCAAGTTCCACCCATTTGCCTAAGAATTTCATGAAGTCATTGTTTTTAATAGCTGAGTAATATTCCATTGTGTAAATGTACCACATTTTCTGTATCCATTCCTTTGTGGAGGGACATCTGGGTTGTTTCCAGTTTCTGACTATTATAAATATGGCTGCTATGAACATAGTGGAACATGTGTCTTTAGTACATGTTGGAGCATCTTCTGGGTATATGCCCAGGAGTGGAATAGCTAGGTCCTCAGGTAGTATTATGTTCATTTTTCTGAGGGTCCGCCAAAATGATTTCCAGAGAAGTTGTACCAGCTTGCAATCCCATGAGCAATAGAGGAGTGTACTTCTTTCTCCACATCCTCACCAGCATCTGCTGTCATCTGAGTTTTTGATCTTAGCTATTCTGACTAGTGTGAGGTGGAATCTCAGGGTTGATTTGATTTGCATTTTCCTGATGACTAAAGATGTTGAACATTTCTTTAGGTGCTTCTCGGCCATTCGAGTTTCCTCAGTTGGGAATTCTCTGTTTAGCTCGGTTCCCCATTTTTTGATAGGGTTATTTGGATCTCTGGAGTCTAGCTTCTTGAGTTCCTTTGTATATATTGGATATTAGCCCACTATCGGACTTAGGATTGGTAAAGATCTTTTCCCAATAAGTAGGTTGCCGTTTTGTCCTATTTACAGTGTCCTTTGCCTTACAGAAGCTTTGTAATTTTATGAGGTCCCATTTGTCATTTTTTTATTTTAGAGCACAAGCCGTTGGTGTTCTATTCAAGAACTTTTCCCCTGTGCCCATGTGTTCAAGAATTTCCCCCACTTTCTCTTCTATTAGATTCAATGTATCTGGTTTTATGTGGAGGTCCTTGATCCACTTGGACTTAAGCTTTGTACAGGGAGATAGGAATGGATCAATTTGCAATCTTCTACATGTAGACCTCCAGTTGAACCAGCACCATATGTTGAAGATGCTGTCTTATTTCCACTGGATGGTTTTAGCTTCTTTGTCAAAGATCAAGTGATCATAAGTGTGTGAGTTCATTTCTTGGTCTTCAGTTCTATTTCATTGATCTACCTGTCTGTCACTGTACCAATACCATGCAGTTTTTATCACTACTGCTCTGTAGTACAGCTTGAGGTCAGGGATGCTGATTCCCCCAGAAGTCCTTTTATTGTTGAGAATAGTTTTTGCTATCCTGAGTTTTTTGTTATTCCATATAAATTTGAGAATTGCTCTTTCTAAGTCTATGAAGAATTGAGTTGGGATTTTGATGGGGATTGCATTGAATCTGTAGATTGCTTTAGGCAGGATGGCTATTTTAACTATATTAATCCTGCCAATCCATGAGCATGGGAGATCTTTCCATCTTCTGAGGTCTTCCTCGAATTCTTTCTTCAGAGACTTCAAGTTCTTGTCATACAGATCTTTTACTTCTTTGGTTAGAGTCACACCAAGATACTTTATATTGTTTGTAACAATTGTGAAGGGTATCATTTCCCTCATTTCTTTCTCAACCTGTTTATCCTTCAAGTATAGGAAGGCTACTCATTTGCTTGAGTTAATTTTGTATCTGGCCACTTTGCTGAAGTTGTTTATCAGCTGTAGCAGATCTCTGGTGGAGTTTTTCGGTCACTTAAGTATACCATCATAACATCTGCAAATAGTAATATTTTGATTTCTTCCTTTCCAATTTGTATCCCTTTGACTTCCTTTTGTTGTCTAATTGCTCTATGTAGAACTTCAATTACTATATTGAATAGATAGGGAGAGAGAGGGCAGCCTTGCCTCGTCCCTGATTTTAGTGGGATTGCTTCGAGCTTCTTCCATTTAGGTTGATGTTGGCCACTGGTTTGCTGTATATTGCTTTTACTATGTTTAGGTATGCTCCTTGAATTCCTGATCTTTCCAAGACTTTTATCATAAAGGGATGTTGAATTTTGTTAAATGCTTTTTCAGTATCTAAGGAAATGACCATGTGGTTTTTTTCTTTGACTTGTTTATGTAGTGGATTACATTGATGGATTTCTGGGTATTGAACCATCCTTGCATCCCTGGGATGAAGCCTACTTGATCATGGTGAATGATCATTTTGATGTGTTCTTGGATTCGGTTTGCGACAATTTTATTGAACATTTTTGCATCGATATTCATAAGGGAATTGAGTCCACTGATGTTAAGAGATATTAAAGAATAGTGATTGTTGCTTCCTGTTATTTTTGGTGTTGTTTTTATGTTTGTGTGGCTATCTTCTTTTGAGTTCATGAAAGATTACTTTCTTGCTTTTTCTTGGGTGTAGTTTCCCTCCTTGAGTTGGCATTTTCTATGTATTATTCTTTCTAGGGCTGGGCTTCTGGAAACATACTGTGCAAATTTGGATTTATCATAGAATATTTTGGTTTCACTATCTATGATTATTGAGAGTTTTGCTGGGTATAGCAGCCTGGGCTGGCAATTGTGTTCTCTTAGAGTCTGTAGGAGATCTGCCTAGGATTTTCTAGCTTTCATAGTTTTGGTGAGAAGTCTGGTGTAATTCTGATAGGTCTGCCTTTATATGTTACTTGCCCTTTTTCCCTTACTGCTTTTAATATTCTTTCCTTATTTTGTGTGTTTGGTGTTTTGACTATAATGTGACAGGAGGAATTCCTTTTCTTGTCCAATCTATTTGGAGTTCTGTAGGCTGGAGTTCTGTAGGCTTCTTGTATATTTATGTTCATTTCTTTCTTTAGGTTAGGGAAGTTTTCTTCTATAATTTTGTTGAAGGTATTTACTGGTCTTTTATTTTGGGAATCTTCACTTTCTTCTATACCTATTATCCTCAGGTTCTGTCTTCTCATTGTATCCTGGATATCCTGGATTTTGGGGGTTAGGAGCTTTTTGTATTTTGTGCTTTCTTTGACTGTTGTGTCAATGTTTTCTATGGTATCTTCTGCACCTGAGATTCTCTCTTCTATCTCTTGTATTCTGTTGATGATGCCTGCATCTATGACTCCTGATTTCTTTCCTAGGTTTTCTAACTCCAGGGTTGTTTCCCTTTGTGATTTCTTTATTGTTTCTATTTCTGTTTATAGTTCCTGGATGCTTTTGTTCATTTCCTTCATGTGTTTGATTGTGTTTTCCTGTAATCCCACCCATTTCATTGTGTTTCCCTGTAATTATTTAAAGGATTTTTGTGTTTCCTCTTTAAGGGCTTCTAGTTGTTTCCCTGTGTTTTCTTGTATTTCTTTAAGGGAGTTATTTATTTCCTTCTTAAAATCTTCTATCATCATCATGAAATGTGATTTTAAACCTGAGTCTTGCTTTTCTGGTGTGTTGGGGTATCCAGGGCTTGCTGTGGTGGGAGAGCTGGGTTCTGATGATGCCAAGTAGCCTTGGTTTCTGTTCCTTATGTTCTTGCCCCTGCCTTTCACCATCTGGTTATCTCTGGTGTTAGCTGGTCTTACTGTCTCCGACTGTGGGTTGCCCCTCCTGCAAGCCTTGGTGTCAATACTCCTTGAAGAACAGTTCTCTCTGAAAGGAATTTGGGGTTGGAGTGCTGTGGTACATGGTCAGCTCTAGGGTGCAGACAGAAACCAGAAGGATCTAGTCCCCAGCTGTCCCTTGCTTCTTGTGTCCTGATGGCTCTGCAAGGGTCCCTCTTGATCCAGTGAATTTGAACAGAAGTGTTGGTCTTGCCTGTGCTTGAAGGTGTGTCGGCACTCCTGGTATACCAGCTTTCTCCTGGCACTATTTGAGTATGGAGCCCTATGTCACAGGATCTGCTCCCTGACCACCGAATGAAACCAGAAGACCGCTCCTTAGTCCCTGTTTCCTGGGGATTCTTAGTGGGTTCCTCTGAACAGACAGGCTTGCCCACATTCCTGGGAGTCTAGCTTTCTCCAGGCACTATATGGCTATAGAGCCCTAGTGGCTCAGGCAGAGGTCTCCAGCCACAGATGGAAACCCAAAGGCTCCTTCCCCCAGCTGTTCCTCAGTCCCTGTGTCCCAAGGATTCCAGGCGAGTCCCGCTGAGCAGTGTTGCTCCCTTTCTACTTTATTATTTAAGTTAAGAGTCTCAACTAACCATGACTTATTACTTTGCTCCTCAATAACTACATAATTCACCACAATAACCACTAATTTGCCCTTAGATATCTATAGAGCATTCATTCCAAATCCCCTTTAAATCTAAAAATGCTCAATTCCCAATTTAAAAAAAAAATCAAAATATCTGCATATAATTTTTGCTTGTTTTCCTATATGTTTTAAGTCATTTCTACATATTATACCTGATGTAATAAATACTGAGTAAAAAACTATTACAGTATTTTGTTTAGGAAATAATTATAAATAAATAACCTGTATTTGTTCAGGACAGGTGCAGTCTATTTAAAATATTAAAGTTAGTGATTGTCAAGCCTGTAGTTATTGAGGGTTATCTGTGGGAGATGAGTAATGACTCAGTGTCTTCACTTCTTCTCCTCTCTCTGTAGCAAAATACCCTGACATAAGCAACTCAGATCAAAAAGGGTTATTTCAGCTCAGTTCCAAGGGAAGTCAAGGCATCAGAAGCCTTAAGGAGTTGGCCACATTGCAATCTGGAAGCACAAAATAATGAATATCTGTGCCAACGTACATTATTATTTTGTGTGCAGTAAACAACCAAAGCCCGAAGAATAATGCAACCCCCTTTCATGTATATTTCCCCACCTCAATTAACCTACTCCATATAATATTCATGGGCATGCCTAGATGCTAAGCCATCCTTCGTAGGTATGCCTAGAAGCCTGTTAATTGGGCAATGAACACTAACCCAAAAAATTAGTAAAATGCTTGACACAGAAGTATGGAAATCTGACATCTGATCCCTAAAACCTAAAGATAGAACAAGCATAAAAGATAAACCATAGCATATATCTATAACCACACTGCTGATACAGCAGAGACAGGCAGACCACAGGGGCTGGTCCAGGACATCCTGGTGGACACAGCATTCACTGACTATCTGCCTCTAAAAGCAAGGTGGAGAATGACAGAGAACAGCTAACGTCAACCTCAGGTTTCCACACATATAAACATAAATACATAAATGCATCCCACACAAATACACACACACACACACACACACACACACTCACACCCACAAGAAATCCATATTTAATATCTTATGTATTCCTACATTCATTTTTTTAAAATATGTACATCTACAACATTTATGTTCACAAATAAAACATAATATATTAACAGGTAACATTTCAGGAAATCTCTCACCTTTCCTGAGTGGTTTGAACCACTCTCGTGTGGTGATAAAAAAGGTGTTCCTTGTGATTCCTGAAGTTTTTCTTTTAATTTTACATTCTCTTGTTCTTTTTGAAACAGTTGGTCCTGAAGATTAAGAACACTTTGCTGGAGCATAGCTTCATTTGACTTTGTAGTTTCAAAACAAATATGTAATTCATTATAAAGCTGTTGAAGAAAAGCAAAAATGATATAATCAATAAGGCAAATATGTTTACATATATATGAACTATATATGGACATATACCTGCCTTAAGTTATGTTAATAGCCAACAAGCAGATACAATGTATAAGTGATATAGCTAGAGATCAACATAAAACTGTATCTGACATTCAAAATGTACAATGTTATTAGCCAGGATTACTGATAAGAAGAGTGTTAAGTATAACAGAAAAGATTCTAAGCTATTTATATTCACTGAAGAGTTTCCTGGTAAAAAGAAATGGACTTGAAGAAGTAATTACAATTCTACTAGAATGGCCCTTTTTTTTTTTTTAAATCACTCTAAAGATGGCAGCAATGTGAAAATGTCTGTCATTTGTTCGAAAAGGACACAGAAGCAAACTGCATACTTCATTGGAAAGTCTTTAAGATTAACTGTTTTTTTTTCATGTAGTATAAATTAGTGTCCACTTCTGAAGACAAACAAAAATTCACAAGAATGTAAGTTTTAATTCATCTATATAGTGAATATTACTGTACATTTCTGGATATGTGATACAATTAAGTTTCTAAACCTTAAAACTTTAAGAAAGGCATTTGTATCCACTTTTCTTAATGTTTTCTAAAGCATAAAGTTTTTTTTGTGAAAATATGACCTCTGAAATCCTCTAAAATATAATTAATCAAAACATTTGGGGGTCTGTAAATGATATCTATTATTATAAATACTTAACTATTTCATATCATTTTATAGCAAAAGTTAGGCAATCTTTGCAAAATAAGTGTAAATAAAGAATTTTGACATACAAATTTATGCTTTCCTTTGCCCTGCCTTTATACAGGGGTATATGTCAACGACCTTTTCACAGCTATGAAAAGCTATTAGACACTCTAAGAAGAAAGTAAGAATACTGACTGCTCACAGGGAAAATCAAAGGGTCAGTGTGCATCCAATAATACCTACACTACAGATGCTCTCATGACTGGATAAGAGCAAGCTCTGGAGACTAGAGCCAGGCTGCAGGGAGGAGTGAGGAGGATGCACCTCACCCCCAGGTGTCACCTCGTGAGCTCCTCCTTCCTACACACAAGGCTCTGGGTCTAGTCACCCAGGAAAACGCCCTCTGCTTTAAGCTCTTCTGTCTCTTCTGGCCTCACATTCTTGCTTCATCCTACAGAAGAGCCAAAATACTCTTCTGCTCCTCTCACTAAGGTTGCTCAGTTGCACTCCTGTTCGGAAGTTTCCCCAGTTGTAGCTGGTCTGACCGGGTGGATAACTCTCCACAGTGGAGTAAACTGGTAAAAACCTGGAAGAAAAGATCTAGACCAGCATGCTTCTGGGAGCAGGGAAATTCATTCCTTGGATCTTATTCCACATCCACATCTGTTGCTAAAGTGCTCTTGTTTGATTGGGACTGGACTTCCTAGCAGGAACACTACTCAGTAACATATGCCAGAAACCAGAAATAATCCACGCTGAAAAATTCAACTAAAGAATGGCTGAAGAAACTGTGATACATTTACACAGTGGAGCATTACTCAGTTATTAAAAAATGGCATCATGAAACTTGCAGGTAAATGGATACAATGAGGAAAAAAAAAATCATCCTGAGATAGCCCAGACCCAGAAAGACAAATGTGGTGTGTATTCACTGATAAGTGAGTATTAGCATTAAGTAAATGATAATCAAGTTAAAAATCCAGGGACTCAGACTAGGTGAAGAGGAGGTCTGAGGGCTGTGGAACACGTGGATCTCCCTGGGAAGGTGAAATGCAGTAGATCTGTGGGTGGGCTGGGGGCATGTGGGGATGGGAGCAGGCGGGTGGGGGTTAGAGGAGAGAATGTGGGGAGACAGCTACTTGCAGGGAGCATTGCGAGGCAGTATGGAAACCTAGTGCTGCGGAAACTCCGTGGAATCTATGACGGTGACCTTACTAAGAACTACTAGTAAGAGAGGTCACCGAGTCTGGACTGGCCATCTTTTATAGTCAGGCAAGGCTTCCTGTGGTGGGACCGGGTTACATCTGGTTTAGTTGTTGGCTGAGGGAGTTCAGTGGAGATCGCTAAAGAACCCAAGCTGATGCTAGGACAGAGATGCACTCTCTGAAAACAGACAGGGCCCATTGCAGAGGCCATCTACACTGCTCACTTGAAGGTAGAGGTTGAGCTGGTGCCTTCATCCTTGCACTCTGGTATCTTTGGGATGGGAAGGTACTCTGAAGGGTACGGGAAAAAGAAACCTGGACACCATCTCAGCCATGAAATCCTCAACCGACAACCTGTCCTGCCTGACACTGCCTGGATGGCCAGGGACCAGAGACTGGATACCCCAGAGACTCAGGGTAGAACTAAAGACAATAGGTTTATAAGATCAGTGACATGATCCCTACTGCTATTCTGCTATACTCATAGATCAGTGCCTTTTCCGGTTGTCACCAGCGAGGCTTCCTCACGCAGCAGAGAGGAGCAGGTACAGAGACCCACAGCCAGACACTGTGCAGAGACAGAGGCTCAGTTGGAGGTCTCCACTGAATTACTCTCCTGGGAGCACAGGGAAGCCTATGAAAGCAGGGGAGAAATGATTATAGGAGTCAGAGGGGATGGAGGACATCAGAAAAACATGGCACACTGAATCAACTAAGCAGGAGATGAAACCCTTTGTGTCTATCCTCTATCTTAGAGTTACAGCCATGTTGCATTGTGAGAGAGACCTACTGTGTAAGATTGAACTTTCCTAGAAACCTGGAAATACAGAGCAGTCACCAGTGACAAAGTCAGTGTCTCAGTGGGGGATAGCCAAAAGGGGCAGTACCATAGGAGGAGCACAGAGGAACTGAAAATTTGAATACCAAGCAAACAACCCAATTTTAAAAAATGGGGTATAGAACTAAAATGAGAGGTTTCAAGTTAAAGAACAAATCGCTGAAAAACAAAGAAATGTTTGCAAACTACAACCACTTTGAGAGTCCCTACTCTAATCAGAATGGCTAGGATTAATAAAACAAATGACAGCAGATGCTGGCAGGAGGCAGGAAAGGGGAAGCACTTAACTCATTTCTAAAAGGAGTACGAACCTATACAGCCACTTGGTGTAAGTTTACAGGCAAATAATGGAGCTACAAACAGTCATCCTGAGAGAGAGAGAGAGAGAGACAGAGAGACAGAGAGAGAGAGAGAGAGAGAGAGAGAGAGAGAGAGATGGATGAGTTAATCCAGACCCAGAGTGATGTGGATGATAACTTTTAACCTTAGATACATGTGCTTTGTTTTGAATATTCACAGAGGTTAGGTAGCTCACAAGGGACTGGGGGAGGTAGTAGAAGTGATTTTTCCAAAGAAATGGAAACAGAATAAAGTGTTACAAATAGACAAAGAGGAAACTATACTAGGAGGAATGAAGGAAGAGTAGAATAGGAGGGTAGAGAAAGAAATGGGGAGGGATAACAAAGAATTAAGGTCTCTTGAAAATCCGTATGAAAACCTACTTTAGCTTTCTAAAATATAAAAAAGGAATTTGAATGGATTTACCATATAATGAGGAGAGAATGCCCTAACTATGCATTATATGTACCACATAAAATCTTCAGGCTCAGATGAGTTCCATATTGTTAACTAATTGGCCAAAGGGTTCCAGAGCCACCTCCCTCACGCACACACTGCTAAATATTACAGATCGTTGCCCATACTGACATTTACACTCCACAACCTGACAGTAAGGCCCTATTGCTGAAGAGAACAAATATTTAGGTCATCGTACTTGGAAAAGTCAAGCTGGTGCCTAACTAGAAACTTCACCCCTACTGACGAGTGTTCAGTGCTGCAAGGTACAGTGAACACTATCTAAGGAAAACGCATCAATCTCATCCAGCTGCAAATCCTGTGATGCAGAACAGCAACCTACCTACATGATACACTGGAGCAATAGTGGCACAAGGGCGCAGCAGTAACCAACCACTTTATTTATTTATTTATTTATTTGTTTACTTATTTATTAGATTTAAAGCCCACTCCATGAGATATAGCCAACACCTGACATTGTTAATGAGGCCAAGAACCTGAGACTAGATATGTCAAGTGCTGGAGGAAAAACCTATTCTTCTTCTTCTACTAAATGAGCATAATAATACAACAATGACAAATGACATATTGTTGTACCCATAGGTCAGTGTATCATTCAACCCTGATCAGAGAAGCTTCTTCTTGCAGGAGATGATAATTAACATGGAGACCCACAAATACACAAAATATGCATAGGACGAGAGATCTCAGAGCATTCGGCTCTTTATGTCTGCTTCATAGCCCTCCCTTAACGTTTCAGGAAGAGGAGAAAAATTGTAAAAGCCAGAGGGAGTGGATGGCTCTAAGGAAACAGCATCCTACAGACACAATAGTGCCTACGCACATATGAATGTACAGAGATGGTGATGCATACACAAGACCTGCACAAATTCAAGTCAGAGAAAAATCCCTGCATGGATAAGGGAAGTGACACAAAGTCCCACTCCTAACCAATAAGCAAACTCCTTATAAATGATACCTGCTGGGAAAGTGAAAATCAGTTTTCTCCACTGAATGACAAACACCCTCCATGGTAGGCCTCAAGGTCAGGAGTAAATGACCAACACAGCATGAATTCCACGCCTTTTCAAAAATGTGCTTTTTTGTTTATAATTTTGTTTTTGTTTTGTTTTATTTTCTTGGGTTTTATTTTTTTTTTGAGGGGGGGAGAAAATAGAAGACTTGGCTGAGTAGAAAAGTAGACTGGATCTGGGGAAATTTGGGGGCAGGAAGAGGAAATATGATCAAAACATATTGTGTAGAAAAATTTAACAATAAAAAATTGTAACTAAGAAAAGCATGAGCTCACATCGTGATGGCAATAGTCCCGTTCTCTGTGACAGGAATATGTCCATTCCCTGCGTATTATTGTGAAGGCTGAGAGCTGTGAGTCTGTGACTAGACTGCTCAGCCCCTGAAACTACACCCCACATGTGTGGGTTGCATCCAAGCCCTGGTCTGGCAGAGCACTGGATTGTCTCAGCTTTCTCCATCCCCTGAGAGAGTTTGCAGAAGAGGGTCTGAGAGTGCTGAAGCAGCAGGAAGAATTCCTGCTTCCCCTGGTCCTCCATGGCCAACTCACAACTCAGCCGGTTTCCTGACACCTGCTCCCCTAATGCACTGGAGGATGGTGCTGAACCTGGACACCAGCTATCAAACTTCCAGAGCTCTAGGGTAATAAGGAACCTGCTGGGTGCACAAAAAGCTCTGGGGACCAGCACTGACTCCCTATAAGCAGACAGAAGCCTCTCGACAAATGCAGCTCTGCAGATGACTACATACTTGCACCCCTCAGCCTAGCACACGTGCACACAGCATCAGCTATTGCACTTGGTAAAGAACATCCACAGACTCCACCTATCACCTGCTGTCTCCAGAACTGTGGGTACAAAAACATAAAACCACCTTTAGCCTCCTCCAACCTCATCTTGTCTCAGCTACTAAAGAGGAACACTACTCTCAGGATGTTATTTATATAAACAACTTAGTACATTGAAGAAATTATATAAAGAGCTCAATAAAGGCCCTTCACTAAATTAATAGCAGAATGAGCGGTGCTGAGTCCATTGGCATAACTAAAGAGACACGTCAGCCTTGCTGTGAGCTCCTGAATCAACTAGAGTATAGTGACTACTACAAAGAAACTCAGAAATAAAGAGGGAAATCCTTGAAAATGAATGACTCTGAGGTCATTCATTCATCAGTGTCGTCTTAGTGTCCATGCACATTCACCAATAAAACAGTGCAGATTTTATATGTGCCTTAGGTCACACATCAGGGTCACACTTGATCCAATTATTCCTTATAATACAAGTACTATTGTACCTAGATGTTTCACAGAAGAAATAAAAGTTCCAACTTACAATTTGATTTTAAGTCTGTATTTTCAGCTTTTTCAATCTTACCATAGAAAGCTCATAAAAACTTAAATATCAACAAGTTAAACTATGTAAAAAAGAAATGATACAAAAAGTCTACAAGCTTGAAATCTGGTTTTCTAAGTTCATACAGGTGATTTCACATCCGTACAACGAACAGCACCATACTTTTTGGTATGATATACTTTCAGCTGTGTGAACATCCTCCTGATTCTTCAGTACTCTCTGTGCATCCATATTGAGAACCTGGAGCTGCTGGATCAGATCTGCTTGCTGGGCCGTATGTGCACTGTTCTGCTTGTACAGATTCTGCAGCTCCTGCAATTCTTTCCTGTACAAAGCAAGCAATAAATAGAGAAGCACGAATACAGATCACCTCAGTGAAATAATTGTGTTCATCTAAGAGTATAGATTGGCTTCCTATTTTCATCTATTATTTTTTTATTGCAGGAAAACTTATTAATAGATGAGATAATATATAAAGTACTTAATATTTATCACATACACCTAGAAAGTATCGACAGAACTACTATGGCTTTCAAAGGCAAATACTTATCAATTTTTTTATAGCTGGATAGAAATAAAAATTCTGAATATATTGTCATAGAACCACCTTCTTATTGAAATTAAGTTAAAATTTCAGTTTCATGAACTCATAACAGTGGTCCTCACTATAGTCATCAGATAGTTTTAAACATAGGATAAGTTAAGCTTTCATTTTACATAATAAAGAACTTTAAGTAGAGTGAAAAAATAAAAGACACCAGAGGTCTAATAAAGTTTTCAAACCACCATGTGACTCTGGGGATTATTTGTAAGACAGTGAGGTACCACAGTTGGAAAAAAACAACACATGGGAATCCAGTCCTTGCAAACTCCCAGGTGAACACTGGTAAGTGGGAAGACAAATGACACAATCGAGGAGCTATAATGCTCAGGACCCAGGAAAGCAATACCTATGGGGTACAGTCTGCCAGATCCCTGTGGTAGAAAATCTTGTGTGACAAGAACCATATAAAAAACTAGACATTTTTTGGGTATTCTATTTTGACAGAGAGAATAATTATAGAGACATTATTTCAGACTCCTTCATTTAGCTGTTGAAAACACCTGTCACATAGAGAAACATACATCAACAAAAGTACATTTCATATATATATTATGGAGAGTGCATTTAAAGTGTCATTTTCTTATCTAAAGCTTCAAATACATGAGAGATTTAAAATAAAGAAATTTGTAAATAGCTATTCAAGACTGATGAAAATTAATACAGAGAAAATAAGTTCTGCTCTTTAGACATTTAAGGCAAGACTCGCCTCAACTGTCCTTAGAAACCCTGCACCCACACAGACAAGCGTGTGCAAAATCTGTCTACTACTGCCTTTCAGTAGTCAGAGACCACTGAAAGTGGGATGTATAAAAATAACATTCAAACCTTGAGGATGAAAAAATAACGAACTGCACAGTGTCTCTAGGAAATATAATAAGGACAGATAAACAGCAGAAGTCCACTTAGACCACACTGGTTCCTCTTACTAAATCAGAAATTTTAACAGAAGAAATAACAATGATGAGAGCCTGGTAGCTAAGAGACCACGGAGAAAGTGTGTTATGAAGATAAACTATAACAGGCACAAGATAACTACAAAAATTTATTTTCCAGTATTCAAATACATCATCTGTCTCTTTAATAAGACAGCAAGAATCCATGTAAACAAAATTATTTACATTAAAGTTATAAAATATGTATCATCAGTTATAACAAAGACAGTCACATAATATGGAGACACTTGAGATTAAATGTCAGTGTGAAGAAGAGTGTGTTTTTGCCCTACCTCTGACACTACACAACCATGCTGTTAGTAAGCATGATCTCTCATCTCTCTCTCTCTCTCTCTCTCTCTCTCTCTCTCTCTCGTGCGTGTGTTTGTGTGTGTATCTCCTTCCCTCCCTCCTCTTTCTTTCTCTGATTAAATGAAAATCAAATCAAAAATTAAAAATAAGGAAAAATACCTCTGGGCCACTAGGAAGGAAGGAATTTGACCTGTCTTCATAAGAAAACCAAGAAAGGAAAATAAACAGGAATTATTAAAAGTATGTGGGTCTGTGTGTGAGTCTTCATGTGAATGTTCCTCACAAACTCATGTGCTCCCGAGCTGCTGGTGCTATCTTGTGAAGTTACTGAACTTTCTAGACATGGGGCCTGGCTGCAAACACAGATCAATGTGGGTATAGGGTTGGCAGGTTGAATTCCAGAGATCCAGTCTGGAATTCTCTCTGCTTCCTACTCAGCAATAGACATGTGAGCAAGTCACCTCATACAGCAGCCACAAGGACAAGAACTGCTTGTTCTTAAATGCCACCATGCCCTCCCCTCTGGGAAACTGTGTGAGGATAATTGTCCTTCCCCTAAGCTGCTTCTGTCAGACATCGTAATCTCTTTAAGAAGGAGCTAAGAAAAGTAAATAATTCCAGTTGTTTAAATTAAGAAAAATACACTGTACATATTCAGAAGAAAACCTCAGGAAACAAGGAGTAAACACACTGCTGTTGTTTACACAGACTCCTGATCTCTCAGGGCTGGGGAGCCCCCACTCCCTAACTAACAAGTGCCACTTAATGCACACTATTCCAGATTTTCACTGCACAAACGTGTCCCATGTAAGACATAGCATTGTTATCATTTGGACGTATAAACATTATACATATATATAAGTGCACATGCTGAATGACTAATGATATTCTAAAAATTCAAAACTGAATACACTTGCCTGACCAATGTAATATCCATGTCTTTTTGTAGAAGTTCAGTCTGTTTGTTGTTCAGCTGTAGTGACACAGCATTATATTTACTCTGTGATGATTCAATTTCTTTCTTTGCTTCAATCAAATTTCCTTCAAGGACCTAAAATAAGAGCACTTGTATTATAACATAATAAATATGAAATATAAACAAAAGTATGTGATATTTATTTTATAAGATGCATGGGAAATGTTCTTAATGTTCTTACCAAAACAATATTTAGGTTTTTCCACAATAATTAAATTTTAACATATTTTAATATCAATCTTTAAAATAGTTTCAAAAATAATAAAAAAAAGGAACAGGCCAATTTTGGAGAATTTTAGGGAAAAATGTTTACAAAACTTACACTAGCTATAGAAATTTTTTTCCGAACTTTAGAAAAAATTCATGGTATAAAAATCAAGAACTTGAAACAAACTATAAAAGCTACAAAAAGTTTATTATTAAAGTTAAAATAAATCATACAATTAAATTGTTAAATTAAAAAACAGCAGAACTGCTTGAATATTAAGGATAAGCAGTAGTTCTCTCCATATTTGCTTCTTGTTTTAAATGTACAAACATAAATTAGCTAGCACTGCAAAGAAAACAAACAGCCTTCTAATAGTCAAGACTGAGATTATCCTCTGGTTCTCTTGATGGTGTTAAACTTTTAACTAACGTTCTTTGAAACTCATCGTTTGCCCTTAATAATTTTCTAAATCTTTTATTTTAAAACTATTCTTAAATTGTATTGTATTTTAAATATAAAAAAATTAATTTTAATTAATATTGTGAAGAAACAAATGTTTAAATGGAGTATGCCTATATTCTCATAATTTATTCTTAATTTCCCTAACTGATCTTCAGGCTTTAGGTTAAACACTAGAAATTCCCATTTATTCACCTACAAAAAAGAGCAACAGATGCATCCTTAGAGTGATAGTTAAAAAGACAATGTAAGAGACAAGTGAAATAGATAACCGAAAACCATTCCCATGTAAACCTCCTTATAAAATCTAAAGTTCATGAGAGAATAAAAGGCTGGAGATGCTGCCCAGTATTACAGAACATGCTTGCCTTGCATGTCTGAGGCCCTAGGTTAGATCCACCAAATCTATTATTAAAAATAGCATTAAACTACCCTTAATTTTTATCTTTATAATACAAACCCAGTGCTTCCCTCCACCTTCATGAGAGAAGCTTCTACGTGCATTAGACAGAGATTAACACAGATCCTCACAACTCATCAACGCCCAGAAAGTGAAGAACTATAGCTAAACTCTAAATGGGGCATCTATGTTACACCCCATTCCCAAAGGCTCAGGGATCATTAAAGAGTAGGAAGCAACAGAGCCAGAAGTGGTGGGTGCCTGCAATGAAATGTTATTTGCTTTATATTAAAGGGCTACTGTTCATAAGCTGTGACCAGCATAAGACCTGCACAGGATCAGGCTGGTCAAAAGCTCAGCATGGGTATAGAAGAACTTCATGACGCCCTACCTCTAGCCAAGAAGCGATTAGCAACTGAAGACTTGTGGGAAGAGGGAGAATCCTATTTCTTTAGGAATGCAGTCCCTGAGGGCTACCATACTGTGGTAGGTGATACCACACACAAGCACACACAGGCAACAGTAGAAGGACTCCATGGATTCAGAAACCAAAAACAATGAATGACAGGACACATGAAGTAAGAACAGAGGAATACAGGTGGCATGGGGAGGAATTGGAGAGGAGAGGATGGGGTAGACTTCATCAAAATACATTATATGTACATATGAAATTCTCAATAAAGTTACCTTTTTTAAGGAAAAAAAAGCTGACATGTGCAGAAAACTAAACTTAACTCATGAAGGAAGAATACAAGTTCAGAATGGGTCTGAGCCACCTCAAGAGCACCTATCTCAGAAAATAAAAAGGCTGAACATAAACCTGATTTGGACCTTTTACCCAGCATGCTGGGAGACTTGGGTTTCATTCCCAACGCTGGAGGAAAGAATCAGCAAACTGTACACGTGGACAAAAGCACTATCCTAGAAAAGCTGAAATAACTGAATCAGTGAGAAACAACGTGGGAATGGATAAAATGACCAAGAAATGAAGAGCTGTGCTATTAATGGGAAAAACGTTATAGCTGATGCTGGGAACAGAAATAGAGAGGACACTTGAAAGGCTACTGGATCCAGCCAAACAAATAACTTAACTACTTCAGCGTCTAACGTGGAATATATGTGAAGAGAGAAGTTACAAGTATCTGTCCATAAGGTATCCCAGGGAAGTCAGACAATAAGTGTAGTGCAGCAGTTTTCCTCAGAAGAAAACTGCCCATTTGGAAGGGGCTCTGTAAGACATGGGATGCTTTAAGGGGAGATGAAACAACAGGATGTTATAAGGGAAGGTGAAATAGTCCACCCTGAAGGGAAGCTCACGAAATTATGGGAAAATGCAAGTGTGCCAAGAAGTTCCTGAAGCTCACTAGATTCACTAGCCTCTCTCTCTCCTAAATAATATAATGAATACGGACTGCTGAGAGACCCTTCCCGCTGAGGTGACCAGAAGGGCTCAGATCAACTGAGCTGCTTAGAAGAGACGCTTCTTCCCACCACAGAGACTTGCTCGACCACATTCACTGCTGATGTATTAATAATAGTCAGAAATTGAAAATAAACCTAGATGTTCCTCAACGTCTGTGATGAATGAATGGAGAAAATGTGGTACATTTACACAATGGAACTATTATTCAGCCATTAAAAAGCTGAAATCATGAATTTTTGGAGATCAATGGATAAAACTAGAAAAAACAATTGTCTTGAGGTGACCCAGAACAAGAAAAGAAAAGAAAAGAAAAGTGTTTTTCACTTATATGTGTATACTAGTTGTTAAGTCTTGGATAAGCGAGCTACAATTCATATAACCACAAAGGTTAGGCACGGAATAAGGGACTAGAAGAAAAGGAACTAGAATAGATACTCATGGATGGACAGAGGTAAAGGCGGGGCTGGAACTGGAAGATCAAGCAAGGAGGTGAGGGAGGAGGGGCACAGGGGAGGAAGTACAGGAAGAGCCATCTAAAATTAAGGGCCGTTTGAGGATCAGTACAGAAGCCTAATAGAGTGAAAGTGTCCTAAAATACATATATGAAGGTACTCTAAATGAAATTGTAGAATACGGGGGGGGGGGGGGGGGAAACAGAGCAGCAGCTAGACACCTCTTGCCATCAAATGAAGCTTCTAGTATCAGAGGAATGGGTTGCATCTAATTGAGTTGTTGGCTAAGAGGGTCTTATGGGAGCTCCCAAACAGCCCAGGCTGTTGCCAAAGGCTATGGTTGCTCTCTAAAACCTGACAGTGCCCTATTGCTGAAGATAACACCCACTTACCTAGAGGAACTTGGAGAATTTCAGCTGGTGCCTACAGCCTTCACCCCTGGGAGCTAGTATTCTTTGTACCAGAAGGTAGTCTACAGACTACCAAAAGAGAAATGTGTACATCAACCCAGCCATAAACCTTTCAATCAACAAAGGTACCCTGCCTCCAAGATAGGCTAAGGCAATGGTGACACAAAGCTTCTGAGAGTAACCAACCAATATTTGATTTGACTTAAGGCCTACTCCATGACATGGAAGCCGCATCTGACCCTGTATAGGTGACTTAGCTCAATATTTATCTTACTGACAATACAAATTGTTGACTTCTGACTGATGTGTAATATTACTCAATAAAATAAAATATAACCTAAATAAAGATGGGCCACATTCATGAATGCAGAAAACCACATTGTAAGCATAACAATTATCTTTTTCTCATAGCAGTTGTCTCTACATTAACTAGAATACAGGTATATGAACAACTGTGATGTTTTCACACTGGAGCTGGTATTCTAGAACCAAATGGCATGCTAGCCAGAATACAATAATAACCCACAAAAGCTAGGGTCACTATTTATTTTAAATATAAAATGAATCCTAAAACAAGACTAATCAAATAGAATATAGAAACAGAAATAGACCCAGTCAAAATAATATATATTAAATATATATATATACAAAATAATATATACTAAAATTTTAGAAAATACCTTATTTTTGATAGAAAGCTACTCTATTAAATGCTATAGGTCCTATACTAAATAAATAGAAACCTCCCCAATCTAAGGCACAAACATTTTTCTTGTCATATTTTTCTTCATCCCACTTATCTCCATATGACAAAGCTGAATTTTCTTGCTTATGCATTTATACATATCACCAATGACATAAGTTTCATGAAAGTCAGGCTTTACACTGGTATTTCTCAGTTATTTTGGTTGTAGACACATGCTCAGTAAATTCTTTCACTCCTAAATTTTACAAATGTCAACTGATACAGAAATCTAATGATATACTTGTACGCTGAACATGTTTAAACCCCTAGTAATTACCTCTTAAGAATATAATCCTCTAAAGAATTAGGAAGGATCTAATGAAGGCAGAAGCAGCCAATATTCTGGACTTTCCTTAAACTAGCTCAAATCACAGACAGTAACAAACATTTCTCCTGACTAAACCTCCATTGGCTATGTATGCTACTATTTGGTCTGTTCAGGTTAGGGTATCATAGTGGTAGCAGTTCCAGCAGGTCGGCTAACATGAAGCCATGGAAAGTTCATGGGGCCTCAAGCATACACAAAGAACTACAGGCAACTGATGAGCTCTGAGAAGAGAAGACACTGTCTCCCCCAAACTGGTTATCAAATATATCAAATGGTTAGCCCTGAAAACATACACATGAGTATGAGAAATCTGTATTTAGGAATTTGCAGGTATATGTGTATACATATTTGCATATAACAAATAATGAAAAAAGATATAAATTTAAACAAAAACAAGCAAGAGTATACAGGAGAGTTTGGAAGGAGGAATAGAAGTGAGGAATGCTACAATTAAATATTTATAGTGACAATTTTGAAATTTGGGTTTCTTGGAAAAACACAGAAATATTATGGGATTGAGCTTTTGTTTTAGTCCCAGATATGGAGATATGGAGCTGCTTGATTGTCCACAGCAGCTGACTATGATTTGTCTCGTGCTCTAGCAGAGATTTGACTTTGCTAGCTGCAGTTTCTGTGATTGTATGATATTTGGAACTCTGGGGACTTTCCAGAGTATATATAAGATGCTGGAAGGCTGTTGGTTGGTTGTTGGTTGCTCTTGGTTATGGTGTGTTAAGTAGTGTGTGCAAAGAAGAAACAATGAGAAAAAGAAATTGCTTATTATTTTTGTTATATAATTTGGAAATCCGTTGATCTTAAAAATAACCAAGAAATGGGGTAGGGGAAGAGATGGGACTAGATGGGATGATACAGGACACGATGGAAGCAGCCCAAGTCACCCACCAGATGCAACTACAAACAATGAATGTGTGAGAGGTAGAACTGTAGTCATGAGTGCAGGGACAGGTGTGAGAGAGGGCTGAGGTGGATGGTGGATCATGTCATGGTCCAATGTCAGACGAGTCATGTGCAGCAGCCTAGAGCCTCTGTGCACACAGTCTTACCACTTGTTGGGATCACCTTGGCCCTAGTCAATGATGGAAGCATGAGAGGAGGAAAGGTTCACTTCCTGGTCTAGACTTCCTATAAGGACCACTGTGGTGTGTGATGCAACCGAGGACCATGTGTAGATCAGTAGTCCTGATGCAGACAAGGTCAAGGCTGATGTTGGAGGCCCAAGTTACTATATAACTCCATTTGGATGTCCATGGTCAATGTCTATGGGATATGCTGCCAATGGAGGCCATATTGATCTGAGTGCCCTGCAATGACCACCTGAGGCCACGGTGATGTCCAGGCCTGCACTGCTGCCAAGGACCATGTCTTTGGGTCTGCTATAGCTAGGGTTTGTGTTGGTGTCTGTGGCCCATGTTACCACCAAAGACCAAGTGGGTTGTCTCTGGTCTATGCTGAGATCATAGTGATATCTGTAGTTCAGGCTGCCTATGAGGGCCTTGTCTGGGTCCATGGTTTCTATTGCAGCTGGTTGTGATGTTCATGGTCTGTACTGTGGTCAGAAACCACATGGAAGCCCATGGTCCATGGCCCCTGACTATGAAGAGAAAGGAAGCTGGTTTGGCAGAAATATCAACGACTAAGGATGAAAAGTTGAGAAAGAGGGACATGGAAGGCTTTTTAAAGAGCCTTTTACCCCTTCCCCCAAGTTCTGTCCTAAACAGGAAGCCATTGAAAAAATGTTATAAGGACGTTGAAGTTAGCTCCATACAATTGATGACTTCTGGTGGGGTATGGGAGGGGAGAGACTCGTTCTTTAAAAGGGCACATCACTGAGTTTGACCATGCTCCACTGAGTATAAAGATAATACCAAATGGGCCTGTGTTTTGTTTTGTTTTGTTTTAAGGGGAAGGTCAGAGAGGTAGTAGACAGTCATAGAGAAAGTGGTAAGTGAGTGTGTTAAGGGTGTATGATATGAAATTCCCAAAAAATCAATGTTAATATTATGTTGAAGAGAAAAAAAAAAAAAAACAAGAAAATTTTAGAAAGAACTCAAAAAAATTATGGTGGGAAGGCTTCAAGACATCTGATTTAACAGTGGCAGTCTGGACATAAAACATACAAACAATGCAAGCAAATAGGCAAGAAAACAGAAAACCACAGAACCTTTATAAAAGCTATCAAAAGATACAATAAATACATTGAGAAGGCACATACATATCGAAAGTACTTACAAATTATATATACCTTAAGGAGTTATACATCCAAAATATATAAAAACTATTGCCTAACTATAAAATATTAAAATTTAAAAAACTAATGTACAATTTAATTTTTTGAAAAAAATCAAGAGATTTAAATTAACATGACCAATTATACAATGCAAATTTTCAAATAAGTGGTTAAAATAAATAAATATAGAAATATAGAAATCATAGCCAGAGTGGTTGAATGGTTTTCAAATAAATGGTTACTATCAGAAATATAGAAATCATAGCCAGAGTGAGGTGTTACCTCACACTCACTAGAACAGCAACCTCTAAAAGTAAGTAAGTAAGTGAGGCAGAGGCAGAGAGGCAGAGGCAGAGAGGCAGAGGCAGACAGATTTCTATTTCTAGGCCAATCTTGTCCACAGAGTGAGTTCCAGGACAGCCAGGGCTATACAGAAAAACTGTCTCAAAAAAAACAAAATGCAAAACAAAACAAAAACATGAACAAGAAAAGAACTAGCACATGCATCAGTGTGCTTTAGGGCTATAGAGTAAAAAATATTCAAAGCAGGATCTCAGCAATGTACTTCTATATCATGTTCATGGCAACATGATTTATAACACCCAAGAGATGGTAGCCATCCAATAGCACACTGACATCAACCAATGGACAAATGTATATAGATATACAATGGGATGTTAAGCAGTTTAAAATGGAAGGAAATCCTGTCAGATATGAGGACATGAATAAATCTTGAAGACCTTATATTAAGTGAAAGGAACCAGTTACAAAGACAAAGGCTAAAGGGTTTCACTCACATGAGATATGAGGTATATGAAGTAGTCAACTCTAGATACAGAAAGTAAAATAATGGTTATTTAATGACACTGTATTTCATTTCAGAAGGAAGGAAAACTCTGGACATTAATTTTACTGCAATATTAATATATTTTACCAAAATGCACAATGCAAAACAGTTAAGATGATATTTATGTTAATTTGCTCTTACCATAATAATATAAGAAAAAATGTTGACATTTACTGTAACATGTACAACCCTTCATTGTGTCACAAAAAGTATCCCAAGGTTATATGGTTCCTTATAAGATATCTAAGGTTTTCATACTCTTAGAAACAGAAAGTAGAATCATAATTGTAGAAGACTTCGGGATAAGAAATGCAAGGTGAAGAATCCACTGCATGGCTCTGTAAGAGCATGAATGTAGTTAACCTCACTAAACTGTACACTCAAATGATCATTAGAAATTAAGGCCATCTCATCCTACACATGTTACCACTGGCTTTTGTTGTGTTGTTGCTGCTGCTGCTGCTGCTGCTGCTGCTGCTGTTGCTGCTGCTGCTGCTCTGGTTGTTGGGGGGTGGCAGTTACTAGGTAGTTCTGGCTGTCTATAAGCCTGTTAGGTAGCCTAGGCTCGCCCTGAAACTCCAACACTCTAGCATTATGTACCTATACACTTGATCACATTTATTTTAACTCAGCAGATGACTCAGATTGAACTAAATCAGACTTTTGAGCAGCTAGGGCACCAAGGCATTGTCCAAACAATAGAACACTCAACTAGCAATTTTTACAGCCTATCAACTCAGGACGGTACAAACACTAACAGGCATATCAGCAATGAGATTAAGAAAAGAAAGAAGAAAGAAGAATACAGCAGAAACACAAGCTGAGTTGGTCACCTGCCCAACCTCAAACTGAAAAGCAACACCTGAGGACTTATCCTTACCGATCTAATCCAAACTACCACGAAATAAATGAGCAGTAAAGCCAGGAGGCCCTGGGATGGAAGCAGGAAGCAAATGTTATCCCAAAAGACTATAATTTACATATTTCAGTAAAACAACAACAGAATCATAAGATGCAAATACGCATCCAAGTGTCATCCATATGTGAGAGAAGGAACAGAAACAGCTGTGAAATGGTGAGGGAGGCAAACCGCAAATTTAAAACAACCAAAAAATTAAAAATAACATAATCAAGTAAGTACAGAAAAAGTTTGATTATAAAAGTAGTATCAAGTGACTGACCAATGACTTGTTCAGCTTGAGACCCATGCCATAAGAGGGAGAGCCCCCACCTCTCCCTCCCAATCCCCCTCTCACTCCCACCCCCAACACTTCCCAGAGAGCCAGAAGCCAGAGGCTGGAAAGCCCAAAGACCCATGATAGAACCAGAAATTGAAAACGAAGTCAATGAAATGATGTCTAATGATACTCTGCTATACTCATACATTGGCATCCAGCTCAACTGTCATTAGAAAGTCTTCACCCAGCCACTGATGGAAACAGATGCAGAGACCCAGAGCCAACATTAAGCTGAACTTGGGGAATCCTTCAGAAGAGGAGGAAGGAGGATGGTAGGAGCCAGAGGGGTCCAGGTCACCACAAGAAAACCCACAGAATCAACTAACCTGGGCCTATAAGGGCTCACAGAGGCTGAACAGCCAACATGAGAGGCTGCATGGATGGGACCTAGGCCCTTAAGCACATATGTTATAGTTGAGTAGCTTGGTCTTGTTGTGGGACTCCTAACAGCTGAGCAGGAGTTGTCTCTGACTCTGTTGCCTGTCCTTGAGACCCTTTTCCCTGCTGGAGTTGCTTTCTCTAGCTTTAATTTGATGTATAGATTGTCTATCATTTTATTGCATTTAGATCTTACATATTTTCTTAGATCTTTTAACTACAGGGCTTAGCAAACTTACTATTAATAAAGTTTTGTTGAAACATGAAAATAAACAAATGAATACAAGTGTCATCTAAAAATAAAATACTTAAAATATCCAGGTTAAATTCTGAAGTTAGAAAAGCACAATAACTTTAAATAAATTCAATAGAAGAGTTTAGCATTGGATATTAGCTGACAAGAATAAAGACAATCATCTTGAAGATAAAGATTGAAGAAAAAATATCAGCCTTAGAGAAGTATTGGGCAGAGACTACCAAGAATGAGGGGAAGTGTTTGGAGAAATAATGGGTTAAAAACTGCACAACTGCAATAAAGGGCCTCTATATGTCACAGAGCTCAACAGATGTCATGTGTCACCAGTGCAGAGAGATCCACGTACACATCACAGTAAAGAAGTCTTCACGTGTCACGGGTACAGAGAGATCCATGTACATATCATAGTAAAAGGCTGAACACCAAAGAAGAAGAAGAAATACCAACAGACCCTCTTTACAAAGCTAGTCGCTATTCTGATACCAAGCGCAGATAAAAAAAAAAAATTTACAGACCAATATCCCAAAAGAGCTTAGAAATAAAAATTATCAATAAAATACTTTCAAACAAAATTCAGAACACATCCAAAAAATTCACTCACCCTGATTAGGTTAGGTTTATTGTAGAGAGGCAGGAATGTTTCAAAATACATAAATCAATAAAGGTTATTAATTACATAAATTAACACAAGATAAAATCATATAGTCACTCATCCAACATCCACTCACAACAAAGCCCTGAAGAATCACAGAATAGAAACATATTTCAACAAATAAACACTGTATATGGCAAACTAACAGCCAATGTTTTGTTAAATGGAGAAACATTCAAAACATTTTCATTAAAATGAGGAACAAAACAAGTCTTTATACTCATTTTATAATTCCAGACCTTTGGAATTACTCCACATGAAAGCAAAGTTTTTACAAAACATTAGCAAATGTTGTTTTTAAATTCAAATTAAATTGACATAGGATAGGATGGTAAATGCAATTCTCATAACAACCAAAAAGAAAATATCAATAGTCATATAGACATACACAAAAATGAAACAAAATGCACACTACACTATAAAAAAATAACTAAACACAAAGAAAAAAATGTTAGAGGTAATGAGGGACAGACAGATCACTATACATTCACAATAGAGGTAACGAGGGACAGACTGAAAGACATTCATAAAAGATATAAGAAAATTGCAAAAGAGAGTTTTTCTTGTCACTCTACTCTTGAAATAAATGAATTAAACTCCCAACTCAAAAGAAACACATAAAAAGAATGGATAAATAAAATATTATGATATCATATCATATATCATATAAATTTTCTACATAAGATTCACTTTGGATCCAAAGGTGTGAGTAGGAAATAAAGGAAAAGGAATGTGCACTGTGCAAACAGATCCAAAAAGCTGAGGTGGACAGGGTTTGGTGAGAAACAGACACTGTAAGAAAACAGAGGAGGCTCTGCAGCCAAACAATCAACAAAACTGAAGATACATGCATTATATATGTTTCATCTTTCTTCTCCCCTTTAATGAAACCTGGCTTTTTCATAGAAATGGAAAGACTGATTCTAAAATTCATGTGCAAACAGAAGACACTAAGTATAGCCAACTTTGGAAAAAAAAACAAAAATACATCCAATATTCAAAATTAGCTACAAGTTTCCAGTAATCAAAGTAGTATGGCAAAGGCGTGAGAGTAGATACATAATCAATCAAAGGCATGAGAATAGATACATAATCAATCAAAGGTGTGAGAGTAGATACATACTCAAAGGCGTGAGAGTAGATACATACTCAAAGGAATCGGGCGGAGTCCAGAAATAACCTCATATTTATATTGAGTGGTATTTAACAAGGATGCCAAGATAGTTAGTGGGGAAAAGGCAATCTATTTTTCTTTTGTGGGCCTTGGTTTTGTTTTTTGTGGTAATGGGGAACTGAAGGATTTGAGTGAATAAAGTTGAACCTATATCCCACACCACATTAGAAAGTTATCAGTAAGACAAAACATGACTAATTTTCTCTCTTATGCAGAATCAAGGGTTAGGGTATGAGTGTGTGTGTGTGTGTGTGTGTGTGTGTGTGTGTGTGAGTGTGTGTGTGTGTGTGTGAGTGTGTGTGTGTGTGTGTATGTGTGTGTGTGTGTGTGTGTGTGAGGAAATAAGGGAACCAGCCAGATGGAGTGGATAAGATACTGAAGTGAAGGGGCAAGTAACAGTTAAGTCAGAATAAAGAACTTTACACACATAATATACTAAGCTATAAAAATATCAGCAGGTAGGATCCAGTCTTATGATCTTTGGTTATAAATTGGTTTCTTATACCATCCAAAAAATTGAGCAATAACAAAAATTAAAGTAGACAAGTGTCATAAAAAATGAGAAACTCCTTTGTGTTTAAAGGAACACCATTAGCTCATAGTGGTGAGTGGACAAATCCACCTATTAGAGAAGCTAAAGTAGAATTATATGAACTCAGTAGCACAAAATCAAACTGGTACAATATAGCAAGATCATTTTTGTTGTTATTACTCTACTTACTGTAAAGAAAACAACCAAGGAAGAAAAGATCAGTCCAAAAATCTCCAGAAAATAGTGCCAAATTCTGTATCTGGTGAGGGACTTATATCCAGTGCATTTGCATAGATAATTCTATAAAAACATGCGAATGACCAGTGACACATGAAAAGACGCTCACATCATTATCACAATGCAAATTAAAAAGCAGAACTGGGGATATACCTTGGTGGTAGAACATTTACTTATCATGTACAGGGCTCTAGGTTCAATCCCCATTACTACAAAAAACAACCTAAGGCCCAAAAAGACACACATATGAGATACCACTTCACAGCAGTCACCGGGTTAACAACTGTCAAAAAGGTAGACAATATTGTAAAGAAAGATATTCAGAAAAAAAAAAAAAAAAACAAACCCTGATGCAGAGCTTTTAGAACAGAATTAGGCAATTTATTCAAAAGCAGTTACCATATAACCTAAAAATCTCACTATAACTTGGCCCAAGACAAATAAAAATAAATATGTACACAGGAGAGAAAATTAGTATCATTTCCTTACCTATGGTAGTGTTTATGGCTGAGACCCACGCACAAATTAACAAGAGCAAAGCAAAAGCATTTAGAAGATTATATAATGTTATATTCCGCATTTATGCCAGGTACAATAACAATTCTCTCAAAATTAAATTTTAAATTAAACATTGTACCATTTGTTTCTTGATGTGATTTACTAACAAAATTGTTCTTAGTATTATATCTTAGTGAAGGAACATATAAAGGCTTCATTTCATGACTTACCAAAAAACTAAAGGAATAGACTTTATTATTTTAATTATAAAACTACAATACCTCAACAACAGTCTATAAACAAACCCATATATACAAGGAAATTTGCAAAGAGAAAATGAATCTCAAATAAACAAATTATTAAAACTGATAAAGTATTTTTAAACCAAGAACATTAAGGAAGGAAATACGACACAGATTCTTATCAATTCACAAAGTTTTAAAGTCCAATTAATTATATTCAAGGGACAAAAATGAAAAATGTTGTCCAAAAAAAGCAAGAGTAAACCAGAGAACTGATCATTTAAACGACACGAAAATTTCAAACAATAACTAAATAATCATGTAATTATAATTGAATACAAGGCAGCATCACTTAACCTCATAAAACTATCAAATTACTAAAGGTTGAACTTTACAAGAAAATAATAAAAATTAAAGCAAACACATCAAGATTCAATTACCCAATGGCTCACTGGCTCACTAAGTCATTGAACTGTATCAAATATGTGCAGTTAAGAGATTCACACTCCAACTTACCCCTCTCCCCTGAGGAATATGCACACGTAAGTCTGCACACTCACCAAAACGTGCAGGCATACACATACACAAAAATGTTCATACAAGATACACATGGTGGACACACGCACACATGCACTGAACTGTTCCTTCCTCATGCACACACAGAGACTTTCATAGTCACTAGCCTTGTTAGCCCTTTCCAGGAAAATACGTGATAAAAGAGAAATTTGAAGAGAAATTTGAAACTTAATGGGAAAATAGATTAAGAGAAATCTCAAGACAAAGGAAATATGACAGAAGTGTGGGGAATGTTAAATGGCGCTCCAAATGGATGGGAGGACAGCATAAGGGATATTGAGAAGAGTTTCATCTTCTACAAAAACTTCACTCTTCCTCTAAATCCAAAGAAAATATTATCATAGAACCATATGCATTTTTAACTGTTTCGTAGGGTTTTTTTTTTACATGTTGATTTTAAAGGAAGTAGAAAAGACTCTCCAAAATGTATTGCAATGAATTCTAGCCCCATTTTTAAAAGTAAGCCTTAATTTAAAAAACCCAAACCAAAGGTTCTAAGTATATTTTTCAAAACATACTTTATTTCAAAAGCAATAGCCTTTATTTTTTAATGATTACATTTTAGGATAACTATTTGAAGTCAGTTTCCTGCTTTGCAACATCAATATTTAAAAAGCTATGGGTCTTAAGTGAAAGAATATAAATTAATGCTGGTCCCTACTGGTGGATCTGAATAGATAACTTGTTATTTAAGGAGAAACCATATACTCGGCATCCTGTAAGAAGTCGGACCCGGAACAGCAGCATGGACTCAGTTCCGCCCTATACCTTTACTCTTGCATCCACACTGAGCTTTTCTTTTCTCCAGTGTGCTTCCTGGTTCCTCAGTTTCTCCAGGTCATTTAGCAGGTCAGTGCAGCGTGTACGTAATCTCTCATTTTCCTCCTCCAGGTTTTTTATAAGCAATCTGTTTTGCTCTTCGTTACTCTGTACACACTCCTTGACATCCTGTAGAACAGTACCATAAGGGCCGATAAACAAGAAATAAAAAAGGTGAGAACTAATCAGCAAATATAAACTGTGCAGTTTCACCCTCGCAGCAGCTTCTTCCATATTTGATGGCCAAGGTCACCTGTGTACTTTATCAGCCCTCTTTTCATGCAGGTGCATGGGTCATATTTTTTCACTGGATGACAGCTTTGATGAGTACACATTTGCAAAGAGCCCATTAATTGATCAAGCTGCCTTTGATGCTGTCCCCAGCTATTTTTGAGACCCACACAGACATATCCTCCCAGACCTGGGTTTTATCAATTAATAATGCCAGTCCCATCAGAATCTAATTACAAGAAGCCACATATTCACACTCCTACTTTCTTAGCTCCATTTCCATCATTAACTATTTATCTGTAAGTTACAAAGCTCTGAGTCTTAGCTTTAAAGCATCTTTATCAGAGTTTTTGCATGTGAGAAAACTGGTACAGCAAGGCCTAAGGCAATTTTCTGGCAAGCTTGTCACTTTCTGTGCCACAGGGGCTAGCAAAGCTTCAAGGGAGACTTCAAAGCAAAGGTACTATGAAGCCATGCACAAGTCAGCACACCTTAACTTCTTGGCTTTTATCTTTAAATTTCTTCTGTAAATCACTGCATTCTTTCCTCAAGAAAGCATTTTCTTCATCAACCAGAGTCTTCAGTTTTACAAGGTCATGCATTTCCTGTTTTAGTACTGATTCAGTCTACGGGAAAAATTTAAACTGATTATAAGCTGGCTTGTGTAAGAAAAAACAACTTATTTCATAAGCATTACATCTTAGTTGTCAATGGTAGGACCAACTAGCTTTCCTAATCAAGCCCAGCACCACACTGCTCAGTTCCAGCACCACATCCAAGGACTTTCCCCTGAAATGTGCCAGAATGGCACCTATTTAGTAGGTTAAGATGCAAAATGCATTAAAAACTCAATTAAATTAAAAACTAAATACTAAACGTACACTGAAAACAAACATTTAAGTGTATAGAAAGAAAAATTCCAAAATTTTATTTAAATATCTAATAAGGAAAGCACATATAGCTAAAGAAAGATATAATTATTCTCTTACTGAGTAATATTTAGAAAACAGATCTAGAAAATGTGAATGGAGGAATCATTTAAAAAAAAAAAAAAAACAGCCAAAGTTGGGCACCAAAGTCTTCTGATTTGCAGACAGAATGCTAAGATTATAGTAATTTTAGCTAAATATTACTCACACTAGCTAAATGTTACTCTATTCCTAATTAGTGAAAAGAAGATTGCACTTCAATTCTTAGCTTCTGTCTATAACTTTTCGCTCAGACACTGTACAAGACAGCATCAGCCCTGGCCCTGTCCTGGTAACCAATTTCAGATCTGTAACATTCTGAAACACACTTCTGCTGGACAGTCTGCTGCCACTTTAAAGGAGCATTCAGTAATCAAAACCCATAACCTGCTTCTATCATCTCCTGGCTTTCTCTGCCTTCTTTACCATCTCCACTCTTCCCCTTAGCTCAAGCACTTGCCCTCTGGCCTCATGCTTATTCAAAGCCTGCAAGGTAGACCCAACAGTGTCAGCATTTGTCTGCAACCAAGAAGCAGACACAACAACAACAACAACTGTGATTTTATTGCTGATGTTCAGTCATTTGTTTATTTGGTTGGTGTCTAAGGCAGAGTATTACTCTAGTCCTAGCTGGCATGGAACTTACTATATCGGCCAGGGTGGCCTCAAGTTCATGGCCATCATCTTTCCTCAGCCTTGAATAGAAGAGATTATAGGACTATGCCACTGTACCTGGCTTTGTTTTTGTTTGAAATAAAAACTTCAATAGAAACTAACCTTTATTTTATCTCTGTATAACACAGATGCTCAGATCTCTGAATATCTAATTGTCTCATATTTCAGTATCTACGCTTTATTAAGGCCTCTCCAAATTGCTGGAGGTTATGTATGAAAACTAAAGCAAGATTCAAGATTCAAAAGTAAAATGAATGGCATTTAAATGTGAGGACCGAGGGAGCTAGCACCGTGCTGCAGTGGGGAGGGGAAAGCTGTATTACTGAAGGTTGGTTTTCTTTTACTTCTAGTAGGAGTTTTTAGATACTGAACACACCTTAAACTGATGTATGAAATTGGGTTAAAATGAGGAAAAATACAAGCAGAAGCACTCTACACACCAACACACATGAACCCTGCAACACTACCACCATCTTTGACTTCCCTCCAGGTCCCTCACCCCCCAGCCCCACAACCACACCAGAGGGGACAGCTAGCCTGCAAAGGACATATCTTGGGCTTATCTTGTTTGTTTTGTTTTCTTTTTCCTTTATAGTTTAAAGAAATAAACATGCTTATTTAATATGTTATATAGCCTGCCTTATTTTTAACATTATTTATATTAAATCATACTATATATATTCTGTGTCTTGCTATTTTTGCCCAACATTTTCTTCCAAGTCCATCCATGGAGATGGATATAGCTGCAATCTAATTCCTCTGGGGAAAACATGGCTCCATTATGAACACACTACGATATATCCACCTTGTCTCACTATATGGTTCAGCTTTAATAGAAACATGGACACAGACAATGCAGGTATTGCACGCTTAATCACGTCTCCAGATACACATGAGTGAATACTACTTTTGAAGTAGAGTTTTGCAAACTACAGAGTTCTGTGTGACTATCCTCTGAGCCCAGGAACTGCCAGCTTGGATTGGATAGCTGAGCCTGCTTGTGACATGCCTAGCCCAGCTGGGCTTGCTGACTGCCCCACCCTCCCCACGGAGGTGTGGAGAGGATCATGAGGCCTTCCTCTTATGCACAACTCTGCCTTAATTGCACACAGCCTCAGGAAGGAGCTGAGTATACAGGCCAGGGAAAACTAGAAGACGGAACTCCATCTGTGTGGCCCTAAAAAAGCCACTGTGTCTGCTAGGTAAAAGCTTTGCAGGTACAGTCTTCTGGGAGAGGAACACCCACACCCCTGTAAGTAACCACTCCCCAATGTCTATAAGGAAGGCCAAAGGACTCACTGGCTCCCCAGAATAAACTTTGTATGGTAGAATTCTGCATCAGTTTATCACTGGAACTTTAGGAGGTGGAATGAATATTGCTTATGCCTCTCCCAGAAAGGAATTTTGGCAACAAGAGTACAATCCAAGACTAGTTCATTATATCAACTTAGTCATCCAACCAAGTGTTGGGAGAAAATGAAACAAAATACAAAATATCAAAAAGATATGTACAGAAAAGATTCTTAGCAGAAAAACAATGTCCACAGGAACTATTAATTCAAAGATGATAAGCCTTAAATATCTTCAGGAAAAAAAGTCTAAAGGCCTATCCTTCAAAAGACGTAATAGAATTAAGAGTATCCTCCATCTATTCTGGAATCCGTTCAAACCCTGAAATGGGATGCATACCAAGGATTTCTCTTGGCAGAGAGCGAAACATTGCCAGGTACTGACAACATAAAGGATGCGTGGGGCAAGCTCATCTGTGAGAAACTTACTATTTAAAGTTTGGCATTTGTATGAGTTATTAAGATGTAAAAACAAACAGAGATGGAATTCGTAAATTAAAACACAAAGTAGGTTGGTTATTGGCTAGTTCATACTATTGTATTCTGATAATAGGTTGGGCATGCAATATTCTACTGTATAATCAGCAATGTTACACAAGATGAATTTCTTACAGAAGGATGATAAACTATAAAACTTTTATAATTCTGAAATATTAAAAATATTTTCTCAATTAAAAAAATCCAATTTAAATAAAAAGTAGAAGTAGATGCAGCTACAATCAATTTTAAAATTTAGTTTTATAAAACTTGCAGCAAATCTTTCTAGGCACAGTAAATTTCTAATAGTCTGACATGAGTTCATACTAAAATAGCAAACAGAACTCAGAGGAACCATAAAGCATAAAGGGCAACAAGACAAAGCATGTCTGAAACAAATAATTTATTATGGACAAGCCAAGAAATGAATAATTTAAGTCATGGTCAGGAGAAGCCTATCGAGTAAGTATGGATTAGGAACAGCACACAGCCTAAAACCCTGCTAGGCAGTGCTGGAGTACAGTTAATTTACTATTAAGTATGAACCACTCCAAAATGAAAACAAGAGTTTTAATAACACAGAGAAAATTATGGAACCAGTACAACTAACACAGTGATAAAGAACAGAGTGGGGGTCAGGAAACTAAACAACTGAAAACCAACATTCAGTTCTGCACTTCCTAGAAGGTAGGAAGAGAGATACAGTGCTAAAGAGCAATCAACACTTGACTAACTGCAGTATGTTTGGTTATCAGAAGTCACGTTGTTTCCTATAGTAAAGAAGAGGGTCTCCCAGCATAATTCACTTCATAATTAGCACTGACATAGCTACAGGCAGCCGGTGGATTCTTGTTTGTTTAGGAACTTTCCTTCTTTTGTCTTTATTTCTTAGCTGAGTTTTGTGAAAATATTTGCTTGCATTTACTTTTTGTGGACATGGGTTAGTTTGGTTGCTGATTTTCGGAAACCTGAGAGGACACTAATGCAGCCCACACCCCTGCTGATAGTTCCTGCTGTCTTGGAGGCAGGCAGCCACAGGGGTCTGACAATGGGGTGTTAGATGTGTGGTAGACGGAAAGAGCAGCACCTATCACTTTTGTAGCTAAAGCAGCATCACTGTCTCTAATGCAGCATCTGCCCTTGGACAATCATGACTTCTTCAGCTGCCACAGACACTCTATCTCCCATCACCACTTCAGTGGTCTGCATATTTGCTGCTGCTGCTGCCGCCACAGCCAGAACAATCCATTCAACCCTAGCACTGAAGCTTCTAGAGCTGCTATATTTGCTATCAACAGCTTCCTTCCTGACTTCCTAGAATTTTTCTACAGCCTTCCTCTCATCATTCAAGTGCTGATGGCCCCAACATGTGTCCATTAAAAACCTGGTGCTATATGCAAATAGCAATCAAGATGTGTGTAGAAATTCTTCAGTTAACAGTGAGCTTTGGCCTTTGCCAGCCTGGCCCTTTTGCCTACATAAGCTTAAGTCCTCATGTCCTCACAGAGTTCATCAGTGAAGAATTTGCTCTATATTCTTGCTCCCTCATGCTAGAAAATCAACCCAAATAATCTGACTTTTCACTATTTCAATCTAGAAAGGAGCAGTGCCCTAGATTAACTACTAGCATTAGAGATAGTAATACTGATGGTTAACAGCACAGATGGCAGGTAAAGAAACGAGTGCTCCCAACACTGAGAGCTGAGTGCTCCCAACACTGAGAGCAGAGTGCTCCCAACACTAAAGGGAGCTACACGTTTGGGTTTTATAATTTTTCCTCTGAACAGAGCTAAGGAATATCCCATTCACTGGCAACAATCTTACCAAAAGAAATTGCACGGCAGTCTTTATTATCAATTATATATGTGATAACATTAGATTTCACTTCCATGAACATTATTTATAAAAGCTAAAAATACCCAGCCTAACATTCTATCAATTTGACTAGACATACAGTAAAGACTTGAACTAAGGGAAATGTCATTCTAACTGCTACTGTATTTCACAAACTATAAGACCTGGTGGGAAAAGTTACTTAATATTATTTAATGCATCAACAAAAATTCAACAGAGGGACTTCCCAGTTCTAGTAAGGGATAGAAGGAATTATAAAACTCTATTTCCATCCACACAAGAAAAAAGCCTAAACAAAATGAAAACTCACAATTCTTAGATTCATCAGAGAACTGAGGTCTCTGAGCAAATCAATATTTTTCCAAAATAAGGAGACGAAGAAATACAGACAAACCCGACTTCTGAGAGTAGAAGACTAGAGCAAGAGCTCCACAGGAGCCAGTAGGAGGCAGAAGAGCCTTATCTGTCTAAAAGTAATTACTGAGGACTGTTGGAAAGTTTTACATTCCAAAGCTCCAGGAGGGCCCAGATATAGATGGGGAGGAGGGACACATACTTTCATACATTTTTCCTAATGCCAGAGGATGACTGTAGAACAGTTCATTCTGATGCCAGTAAAGAAGGGAAACACACCGAGGTTTTCAAAAAGCATGTGCCACAAAAAAGAAAATAAATAAATCATACAATATTCTTTTCTATTAATTAAACCAATTTGTGAGAAACTGAACTCATAGAATTCACACTTGCTAGGCCAAAACCGAGTGGCCAATGAATTGTCTCTAGTAAAGATAAGTGGGAAATACAAGCTCATTTATGAAAGCAAATGTGGTTTTAATAATACATGTTAATCCTGACTATCAAATTGATTGAATGGAGAAATATCTAGGAAGTGAGTTCAGACAGCTATGTCTATGAGAACATTTCAAGGTAGGGGATCCAACCTGGAGGTGGGTGGAGCGGTTCCATATTCTAGAGACCCAGATAGAATCCAAGAGGACAAACTAAAAAGAGCCAGCACTGGCATTTTTTCTTGCCCTCCTGGCCACCTCAAGGTGATCTGTGTGTCTTTCACATCCTCCTTGCCAAAATTGGCCAAATTTTCCAAAACTGAACCAAGGTGAATATTTATACCCTTAAGATGTTCTAGTCAGATATTTGTCAGAGTAACAAGAAAGCCTACAGAAAACAGGTTCCAGGAGTAAGTCATTTCTATGGCCATGTGGCAGAACTGTTTGGAACTAGCATGTGGGAGAAATCTGGAAAAGCGTGGAGACGTGAACTGTGGACTATACTGCCTGCTGCACTGAGAAGGCAGATTAGAGATGTAGACTTTCTATAAGGAGTTCCTTCCTACATTAAAACACTCCATCCTGTAGGGCAGCTCCTTAAGACAGACATAAACTTCTCAGAGTAACTCTGCATGTCAATCTTTTAAAAAAGCCAAGTTGCAGAGAAGACTCTCAGACAAGCCAGGCTGCAAAGAAGAAGCAGAGATCAACAGAGCAGCCTGGAAGATGTGGAAACATCAGCCAGGCTGACTAGAAGAGGCTAAGACCAAATGAGCCACCTGAAAAGAACACTAACTTCTATTGAGCTGTCTATACACCGTGCAATGTTTTCCAGATGTCTAGCATTTGTGAGCTATCATCTATGCTGGGGTGAGTTTTAGTGCTGCAGCTAGCTGTCTTTGAGTTGCTTTGGTTCCTGTAAGTAATCCTTTGTCTATATTCTTATAAGCAACCCTGATAAAGCTCATAGGTGACCAACATGGACTTTGGTGCTGTCCATATTTTGGTTTGTTATGGACTACCTATCTGAGGTGAGTAGACATATGCCGTTGTGTCTTCCCAGGAAAAAATGTTGTCATATAACAAGACTACAGAAAACCTACAATGTTGTAAGCAGTTTGGGCAAGAACTCAGATCAGAATGCTAAACTAATAAGAAGAATGCTCATGATGTGTCCCAGAAACAAGGACGCAAATGGGAATTTGAACAGAGGGCATCTGTGTTGTATTCTCATAGGGAGTTTTGTTTGTCTGTAGTATGTGTCCTGAAACTTTGTGAGAAGCTGTGTTTAAAAAGTGGCAGACCAATTAATCTGGTGAAGAAAGTTTCAACGCTGCCTAGCATAGGGGTGGCAGCACAGTTATTACTATTGCTCATAGTCAGGCTGACAGAAAGGATTGAGAGCACAAGGATTTGAAGGATTACAGTTTGCCCACAAAATGAGCATGGTGAAAACTGGGGCCAAGGAGCCTGTGGATAAAGACCAAAGACAACAGGGTTCTTTCACATTGCAACTAGACAAGAAGAAAGATGGGAATTAGCTTAGCTCCAGCAAGTTCAGGATCGAGTATACAGAGGTTTTAACTCATTTAAACACATAGATCTAGGATAAATACTGCATGGCACTCTTTTTGGACAGGACCACTTCAGGAACAGTTTCTCTGCATTACTAGCCATTTAGGTATTCAGAGGCTGCTACATCCATGATGTAAGGAGTCACAACTATTGCTTAAGCTGAAGACAAGTCTAACATTGTTTACATGATATAGTTTGGACACATATAGAATCCAAGAATCATGGAGCCATGCAGGTTCTCATCCAGATTTTAAAGGAAGAGCTAGGAAGCCAACCTTTGTATAGCAATGCCACTATCTCTCTGTTGTGGACCGAATAGGTTTGGCCCCCATGGACTCAGTTGTTTCAATGCTTGGCCTATGAAGTGATACCATTAGGAGGTGTGTCCTTGTTGGAATTGGTGTGGCCTGGGCAGAGGAAGTGTGTCACTGTGGGGTGGGCTTTAAAAGCTTCTCTTCAACTCCCTGAGAATGCCAGTCTTCTCCTGTTTTCCTTCTGAACAAGATGTAGAACTCTCAGCATCTCAACTGCCATGCTGGCCTAGATGCTGCCATGTTTCATGCTATGATGATAATGGACTGAACCTTAGAACCAGTAATCCAGCTCCAATTAAATGTCGTATTTTATAAGAGTTGCCTTGGTCATAGTGTCTGTTCACAGCAGTAAAACCCTAGGACACCCTCCAAAGAGTCTGGAAAGAGAATCTCTGACATGAATCTCTGACAATAAAAACAAAAACTCAGTGTAGACCTTAAGAAGGTACAGATGCCAGAAATATACATAATCTGCTCAGGGAAAGCTACACACAGAAAGCTCATGTGGGCTGCAAATAGCAAGGATCCAGAGGTTGACAGGATTGCCCAAGTTCTTTGGGGCCCAGGTTGCACCATCATGTGCCCCACATGGCAAGAATGGAGCTCCAGGACTTAGGGTTTTCCCTACTGATTTTTGTCTAGTCTCATCCCTTCTTTCTATACCCCACCCATGTATTTTGGAATGGGAATGCTTACTCTGTGTTACTGTATACTGGAAGTCTATAATTTTCTTTTTCTTTCAATTTTTTTTACAGGTGTTGATGATAAGAGTTTGAACTGAGTCTCTCTCAGGAGAGACTTTGAACTCAGAGCTCTGAATAATGCTAGTACTAAGATCATAGGAAATCTTGGAGATGGACTAGATATATTTTGCAAGCTGAGCTAGAGAGGAGCCACTGGAAGCAAGGTGGAATGGGATGCTTTGAATGTGAGATGAACCCTCACATGCTCTTTAGATGGAGGTTTGTGCTGTAAGGAGAGCATACACATTGTTGTGGTAACAATATTCTGATTATACAAGTACATGCAAACTATATGTAAATTTTGTTTAATTGTGTGACTTAAGTTATATGTAAAAAGACTGCACCAATTCAATACTGTAAATTTTCAAAAGATAAAATATAATAGTACCTATTGTGAAACTTTTCTATAACCAAAACCATGTAAAAGTGTATATTAGAAACACATAACTACAAATGTAGCAAAAATAAAAATACAATAAAACAATGAATAATAAGTACTATTTTAAAATAACAATAATAAAATAATAAAATGTTACGCATTTGAATGTGTTGTATATCTGATCAGTTTACAAGGCAAATAGTAGGGAACAACATGGTATAATAATGAAAAATTGGCTACTGGCATTTCAAAACAACACATTCACACAGCAACCCTGATATCCTCACTGAATATTATAACAGAAACTTCAGATAATATTAAAGATCTACAACCTCAAGTAAATACACGTTTTGATATTCTAATTAGAATACAACCTGCTCCAATTCTTGTATTTTAGCATCTTTGACTTGTAAAATTTCCAGAACTTTTCTATCTTTGGCTTCAGATTTCTGTTTTTCTCTAGAAAAAACAAAAAACAAAACAGATTTATCAGTCATTATTTCTAGGCATTCCATCATTCCTGTTGTTGTGTGCTGCTTGTTTCCCAGTGCTAAGGATCAAACCTAGGCGCTCACACATGCCAAGCAAGTGCTCCACCACTGTCCCAGCCACAGCCAATCTGTTAAATGCCCAAATCCTCAGAATAAACATAGTATTAAACTATAAACAATTGAATTATCTTGTGTCAACAGCTCTTTCAAAATTAGTCAGAAACCATATGGCAAATGACAGCAACTTAGCACTGCTGAGAACTATGACAATTTAATTTCCTACAGTTTAGTTTCTAGGTATAGATAGATGATAATAAATACGTAAAACATAATTTAATCTTGATGCTTCCTAGTGGACATATCTTACCAGCAGGTTGGGACTGTAGCATGTAGTGTTCAATACTGAGTAATACAACTATATATTTATATCTTCAATCTGTATGTTTATGTCAATAAGATACATTTTACTCATTTAATAAATTCTTTAAAAGCTAGAAACAAAAATAAATCAGTAAACTGAACAATATTAATAAGGTGCCCACCCACAACACTACAGAGAAAATTATGACATTAAAAATATTACATCAGGAGGAAGGACCCTTCTAGTTTCCATCCGTGGAAAAATACCTCTGCCTTGGCCACCAGGGCTCCATAGCCAAATAGCACTAGGAGAAAGCTAGCCTCCCAGGAGTGTGGAAAAGCCTGTGAGAGGAGGTAAGAGGAGTAACACTGCTCAGCAGGACTCGCCCAGAATCCTTAGGATACAGGAACTGAGGAACAGCCTGGAGGAAGAAGCCTTCTGGTTTCAACCAGTGGCAGGAGACCTCTGCCTAGACCACCAGGGCTCCAGAGCCAAATAGCACTGGGGGAAAGATAGTCCCTCAGGAGTGTGGGCAAGCCTATCTGCTCAGAGGGACCAACCTGGAATCCCCAGGACACAGGGACTGAAGAGTGGTCCTGACTAAAGCTCAAAGCACACATTGCACCTCACACAATAATACTGGGAGACTTCAACACCCCACTATTATCAATGGACAGATCCTGGAAACACAAACTAAACAGAGACACAGTGAAACTAACAGATGTTATGAACCAAATGGATTTAACAGGTATCTATAGAACATTACATCTTAAATCAAAAGAATATATCTTCTTATCAGGACCTCATGATACCTTCTCCAAAACTGATCATATAATTGATCACAAAACAAACCTCAACAGATATAAGAAGACTGAAATAATCCCATGCCTCCTATCAGATCACTACAGATTAAGGCTGGTCTTCAATGGCAACAAAAACAACAGAAAGCCCACATACACATGGAAGCTGAACAATGCTCTACTCAATGACAGCTTGGTCAAGGAAGAAATAAAGAAAGAAATTAAAGACCTCCTAGAATTTAATGATAATGAAAGTGCAACATACCCGAACCTATGGGATACAATGAAAGCAGTGTTAAGACGAAAACTCATAGCTCTGAATGCCTACAAAAAGAAACTGGAGAGAGCATATACTAGCAGCTTAACAGCACACCTGAAAACTCTAGGACAAAAAGAAGCTTATACACCCAAGAGGAGTAGAAGACAGGAAACAATCAAATTAAGGGCTGAAATCAATCAAGTAGTAACTAAAAGAATCAACAAAACCAGGAGCTGGTTCTTTGAGAAAATCAACAAGATAGATAAACCTTAGCCAGACTAACCAGAGGGCACAGAGACAGTATCCAAATTAACAAAATTAAAAATGAAAAGGGAGATATAACAACAGATTCTGAGGAAATTCAAAAAATCATCAGATCCTACTACAGAAGCCTATATGCAACAAAATTGGAAAATCTGGAGGAAATGGACAAGTTTCTAGACAGATACCAAATACCAAAGTTAAGTTAGGATCAGATAAACCATCTAAACCATCCCATAGTCCCTAAAGAAATAGAAGCGATAATTAATATCTTCCAACGAGAGAAAAAAAAAAAAAGCCCAGGACAAGATGGGTTCAGTGCAGAATTCTATCAGACCTTCAAAGAAGACCTAATACCTATATTCTTCAATCTATTCCACAAAGTAGAAACAGAAGGAACACTACCTAATTCATTCTATGAGGCCACAGTTACACTAATAGCAAAACCTCACAAAGACCAATCAATAAAAGAAAACTTCAGACCAATTTCCCTTATGAATATCGATGTAAAAATACTCAATAAAATTCTCACAAACCGAATCCAAGAACACATCAAAATGGTCATTCACCATGATCAAGTAGGCTTCATCCCAGGGATGTAGGGATGGTTCAATACCCAGAAATCCATCAATGTAATCCACTACATAAACAAACTCAAAGAAAAAACCACATGGTCATTTCATTAGATGCTGAAAAAGCATTTGACAAAATTAAACATCCCTTCATGATAAAAGTCTTGGAAAGATCAGGAAGTCAAGGAGCATACCTAAACATAATAAAAGCAATATATACAACAAACCAGTGGCCAACATCAAACTAAATAAAGAGAAACTCAAAGCAATCGCACTAAAATTGGGGACTAGGCAAGGCTGCCCTCTCTCTCCCTATCTGTTCAACATAGTACTTGAAGTTCTAGCTAAAGCAATCGGACAACAAAAGGAGGTCAAAGGGATACAAATGGGAAAGGAAGAAATCAAAATATCACTATTTGCAGACTTAAGTGACCGAAAAACTCCACCAGAGATCTGCTACAGCTGATAAACAACTTCAGCAAAGTGGCTGGACACAAAATTAACTCAAGCAAATCAGTAGCCTTCCTATACTTGAAGGATAAACAGGCTGAGAAAGAAATTAGGGAAATGACACCCTTCACAATTGTCACAAACAATATAAAATATCTTGGTGTGACTCTAACCAAACAAGTGAAAGATCTGTATGACAAGAACTTCAAGTCTCTGAAGAAAGAAAAGGAAGAAGACAACGGAAGATGGAAAGATCACCCACGCTCATGGATTGGCAGGATTAATGTAGTAAAAATGGCCATCCTGTCAAAAGCAATCTACATATTCAATGCAATCCAGATCAAAATTCCAGTTCAATTCTTCATAGACTTAGAGCAATTCTCAAATTCATATGGAATAATTAAAACCCAGGATAGCAAAAATTATTCTCAACAATAAAAGGACTTCTGGGGGACTCAGCCTCCCTGACCTCAAGCTGTACTATAGAGCAGTAGAGATAAAAACTGCATGGTATTGGTACAGTGACAGGCAAGTAGATCAATGGAGTTGAATTGAAGACCCAGAAATAAATCCACACACTTAAGGTCACTTGATCTTCGACAAAGGAGCTAAAACCATCCAGTGGAAAAAAGACACCATTTTCAAAAAATGGTGCTGTTTCAACTGGCAGTCTACATGTAGAAGAATGTGAATTGATCCATTCCTATCTCCCTGTACAAAGCTCACGTCCAAGTGGATCAAGGACCTCCACATAAAAGCAGATAATACTGAATCTAATAGAAGAGAAAGTGGGGAAAAGTCTCAGTCTCATGGGCACAGGGGGAAAGTTCCTGAACAGAACACCAATGGCTTGTGCTCTAAGATCAAGAATTGACACATGGGACCTCATAAAATTACAAAGCTTCTGTAAGGCAAAGGACACTGTAAGTAAGACAAATCGGCAACCAACAGATTGGGAAAAGATCTTTACCAATCCTACATCTGATAGAGGGCTAATATCCAAGGTATACAAAGAACTCAAGAGGCTAGACTCTGGAGATCCAAATAACCCTATCAAAAAATGAACAGAGCTAAACAGAGAATTCTCAACTGAGGAAATTCGAATGGCTGAGAAGCATCTAAAGAAATGTTCAACATCCTTAGTCATCAGGGAAATGCAAACTCAAACAACTCTGAGATTCCACTTCACACCAGTCAGAATGGCTAAGATCAAAAACTCAGGTGACAGCAGATGTTGGCGAGGATGTGGAGAAAGAGGAACACTACTCCATTGCTGGTGGGATTGCAAGCTGATACAACCTCTCTGGAAATCAGTTTGGTGGACCCTCAGAAAAATGAACATAATACTATCTGAGGACCCAGCTATATCACTCCTGGGCATATACCCAGAAGATGCTCCAACATGTAATGAAGACACATGCTCCACTATGTTCATAGCAGCCATATTTATAATAGCCAGAAGCTGGAAACAACCCAGATGTCCCTCAACGGAGGAATGGATACAGAAAATGTGGTACATTTACACAGTGGAATACCACTCAGCTATTAAAAACATTGACCTCATGAAATTCACAGGAAATGGATGGAACTTGAAAATATCATCCTGAGAGAGGCAACTCAGTCACAAAAGAATGAACATGGTATGTACTCACTGCTAAGTGGTTATTAGCCCAAAATTTCAGAATACCCAAGAGTCACTTCACAGCAACCACTGGATGGAGGAGTTGGAGAAGGGACTGGAGGAGCTGAGGGAGTTGGCAGCCCCATGGAGGGAGCAACAGTGTCCACCCGCCTGACCCCTCGATGCTCCTGGAGACTGGATTACCAACCAAAGAATACACATGGAGGGACCCATAGTGCTGGCCAAAAATGCGGCAGAGAAGGGTCTTGTTCTCATGGCTATTAGAGTGAGGAGAGGCCCTTGGGCCTGAGGATGTTAGATGCCCCAGTCTAGGGGAATGCCAGGGAGGGAAGACCAGAGTGGGTGGGTGGGTAGAGGAATACCCCATAGAGGGAGGGGGAGAGGGGAGGGAATAGGGAGGTTCCAAAGGGGAGATCTGGAAAGGAGGAAACATTTGAAATGTAAATAAAGTATCCAAAAAAAGAAAAAAATATTACATCAGTTGAAACAAAGTCTTTTGTTTCACTGGGAACTGTAACATAGTCCCTAATATTTCAGAAGTTGCAAGACTGAGATGAAGGAGCAGCATTTTCAGGACAAAATGGCTGAGAATGTTTTATAATTAAATAGTTCTCATAGATGGAGGAATATTTAACAGAATAATTTTTAAAAAGAGAAAGAAAATGCTGGGACTAACACACTAATTTATCGTGTATCACATCACTTTTATTAAGCACTGCCAGTACAGAAATTGACACAGGGATCAGAAATACCACAATGAACAGGATGTGGTCTGCTTCAAGGCTTCTGAGTCTTTGGTGTTTGGTATAATATTCTGTAGATAAGGTAGGTCCATGTGATGTCAGATGTCATTTCATTTTGAATTTTTACTGTTTATTCTTTGCCCAGATGATATATGTATTGGAGAAAGTTAGGTGATGTAATCACCGTTTGGTTTGCTGTTAAGGTATCTTTAATTTCTAGTAGTACACTTTTTATTAAATTAGGTGCACAAGAGTTTGGTGCACATATGTTTAGTATGGTAATATTTTCTTGATTACTTTTTTCTTTGAATAGAATGAATTTCTCTTCTTTTATCTCTTCTGACTTAAAAGAATATTTATTTTTGTTCTTCTCCTTTGTATTTCTTTCTAGAGTCTCCTATGTTTATTCTTCTCTTAAACATGAAATATTGTTTACAGTATTCTCTTCAGGGTTATTTTGATGAACATGAATATTTTTATGTTGTTTTCACACAGGATATCACATAATACAGGTTATTGTGTGAGGATAGATTTTAGTTTGTTTTTTGGTTTTTTTTTGTATTTTTAGTTTGGGTTTTTTTGTTTGCTGGTTGATTGGTTGTTGTTAGTTTGTTTTTTATTTTTGTGGGTTTTTTTTTTTGCCTATCAATGGTAGCAGATACCACAAAAATACTCTATTTTTGTTGTAATATCATGTTTTGTTAGTATATGTTTATTTAATATATAGCTCCAAACAATTCTTTATCAAGGAAAAAGCAATATGAGGAGACAATATTACCGAAATGTGATTTTAGATAAACAAGTCTGATGGCTGAATCCTGAAGTACCCCAACATTTCTCATCCTTTCCAGATTAATAAGATAAGGAAGGAGGGAGGAAGGTGAATGACAACACAAGCCATAGCACAGCAGATGAATCAACAGAAAAAAGCAAGTGATGAAGTACTTCTACAAGATCACCTGTGTCAAACGCAACACACATTAAAGTAGATGAGCGTTCTTCCAGATGGCTGGGTTCAGCAATGTTTGGGTCCCTAGCAATCCTCGTGAGAGACAGTGGAAGAGTGGCAAGTCAGAATGTCGCCTGGGAGAGAATCAAAGGTCGAATATGGACTGTCAAAGTCTTTCCAAAGAATTCTACTGTTTTAGAAAAAGCAAGCAGCCTGCAAAGATGTGCCCATTAGTGGTAGTCAGAGAGGCAGAGCATTGTGTGTGTGTGTGTGTGTGTGTGTGTGTGTGTGTGTGGTGATTATTATAACAGCTGTAAGAAAGACACTACAGTGATGATCTCTCCTCCCAACCTTCTGAGCATACAAAAGGTTGCCACAGAGAAATGAAGCATTCTTGTTTGCACCATCTGTTTGGATCTGCTAAATCAAGAACTGTAAGAAAGAACATTGGTTTTTGTCTTTTTCAACCACATGAGTCGGGTGTATTTCGCTATAGCTAGACTAGAAGGCACACGATTTCAAGTGGTTCTGATACACACTAAATTTTACTTCAACAACAATCATTTACATGGCTACAAAGTACCAGGTAATATAATACTTCAATTGTAAATAATAAATTAAATATACTGCAAAAGTGGAAATTCAAAGTTATACTTTAGTGATACATTTTATAACAAAACATCTAAAATTTACTATTAATTTTGAAATAAAAGAAAATGACAACTCAAGATATTAATGGAAATTAATGCAAGAACTTTTCTTGTGGCACAGGATAATTAATGTGCACACAGTACTTGTTACATAGAAATTATGGTCTAAAAATGATTGTTTATAGGATGACCAACTTATGCAGATAATTCAATTAATATACAGTCTACATATGTACAAGACATTTTAAATAGATCCAAAAAAAAAAAATACCTTGTCAAGGAGTTGATGATGATCAATGACAAAGACAAACTCCTGTTTAGCTAATTAGAACCACTGATGTGCAATAATGATGTGAGCTAAGAATATCTGCAGACTTCTTTAGGATGAAAAATGGAGTGAAGAAAGCCTGTCAGACATGTGCAAGTTAAAGCTCCAAGCACTTTTCCCAAGAGCACCACCCACGGAAACACTTGCCACTGATGCACTCAGCCACACGCACTACCATGCAAACTTATGCCATTTTTCTAATCTAGAAAAACTGAGAAATTATTCTAAATCATTAAGAAACAAATTTTTATTGTTTTATAGACCATGCCATATATTATACAATATGACAGGATCATATTTTCTGGGCTTGAGCCCATTTTTAATGAGATGTCAAAATGAAACATTAGAGTCTAAAAGAAACATTTAACTGTAAATGAGATAATGATATTGGTATGAATTAGAAAACAAAGAAAATTAAAACGCAAAAGTTACTTAGGTTTATTGTTTTTAATTAACAGATTCCTAGTAATAAAAAAGAAAATACAGCTACCTGAACTGTTTTCTCTCATCTCTTAAATATATATTTTATGTGTAGTATTGGCTTTCATTTTCAAAATGTCTAGTAACATTGAAATTCCAAAACAGTAAGATTGATGAAAATGGAAGCTTAAAAAATGAGACTTATACTGTTATCAAATTCTTTCCCCTCTCAGCCATGGATGCTCTGTTTCCACGACCTGAACAGACAGAATGAGGGGCTGATGTGATGTATATGAATAGCTACTAAGAAAAACTAAAAAGGAGTTGCAAAACATCTTATACACAGGTTCTAGCCCACAATAAAAATCATTGTTGAATAAAAATGCCCTAACACAAACAAGATGCCTGTTATAATGTGTTGTAGAAAGTTACACTTATTTTATACTTGTTTAGCTTTCACATATAATTTCATTTTATTAAACAATCAAATTTTAGGCATTTATATTTTAAAAATTAATGTCTAAATTCATGTGTGAAAGCCAGAACTTGGACTGTAAAAATAAGCTTCATACACGAAAGAAAAACCTGATTTGTTTTCTATGCTCATTCTACTAGGTCCAGAATAGAATACAAAATAAAATCAGTCTAAAATATCTGATTCTATAAATGATGTTAAAAATGTATTGATGAATATTTCAGTAAATAATAACTTACCTTGTATTTATATGAACAAAACTTTACATTTAAAATATTACTAAATATCAAATATTCTTATCTACTAAAATCATTTATAAAATTGAAGCTTATAATATTTTGTTCTGTAATTATAAATTAAATGAATATTACTTGACTTTTCTATACTTCTCTATTACCTAAATGTCCAGGTATTTCTGCATATACTCAACTCATTACATAGAACATTTGTGAAAAAGCAGACAAAACTATTTATTATATGACTTTAATAATTGTGCAAATATTCCTCACTCAGAATCTAGAAGTCTCTTATAATGTTCAGAAATATCAGCGCTTTGGAACAGGCTGTTTTAACATCTGCACATCACCAGGCTTGCCCCCAAGGACTTTTAAATGATGCCTGCCTGTGCTGAATAAAGTGCTAACTTGCACCTTGCATTTTGTACTGTGTCCTGAGCAGCCATCCAGTTGGTACAACACCAGCTGAATTCCCACAGGCCACTGTTCACTCAGGCTTGACTGCAATTATCATGTCAATATTTTGTGCTCTAATATGCAGATATGCACACATGCAAACTACATAATATTTTTTTTCTTTTCCATGGACTGTTGAATTATGTTCAATATTCAGAGAATTTTTAAGGAAATGAAAATAAACTTTCATTAAATGACGACAATCATGATTATTTTATTTTTAAAACAAAATTTGAGCTTCTGTACATCCTTTTGCCATGTTTAAAATAGTCAGAATTTTAAAATAGCTATTCCATACCCTCCCGATTCTTTAATTTAAAGGTCTTCTAAAAGTTAAAAGACGTTGTTAAGCTTCTTGCATCTATTGTGGAAGTTCAAATGCATTTTTCACACTTTATTGCATGTTCCCTCACCTTGAACACTAGTGTTTCTAATTAAACATCTTCCTGCTAGCTCCATGACCATCCATCCATATCTCTGCCTTCATAGCTGTGGCAACAGAAAAGGGGCTCAGCAAAAATACACTTATGTCCTGAGCCCAAGAACCTAGGCAGCCACATTGCCAGATGGCAGGATTCTGGCAGCTACACTTCTGGGGCCTCCAGCCAGCCATGCTACTACCATGCTCCAAAATGCAACCTCTTTGCAGGCTGTGTGGGCCTAATACACATGGGACAGCACACAGCCATAGAGCAGCTGTGCAGCCCATGTGTTTAGGGGTGGAATGGAGCTAGAGAGAGGTTTTCTGAGTGATGAGAACATAGTATAACCTTATTATGGCAGCAGTCCACTCTCACAGCTCCAAGCATAAAAATGGAAGATGGGCTCTCGTTTTTCTACAGTTAAGTCTTTAAACACATATCTCAAGGTTACAGCATATATAGCCTAAATAAATACATCAATAAAAACTAAAAATCATTTATCTATGGCAGAACCTCTTAGGATTACTGATGCAGAGGGGTTGAAAGTAGGAGAGTTCAAAATTATTTGTAGTCATACCCCAAAGAGAAACAAACAAGAGAAAACAAATAGTGCCTTCAATATTTACACAAAAGCACATCATTTAGAAGAAAAAATAGGGAAATAAAACAATTTCTGCTTAGTCTTAATTTGAAACACATATACCTGAAAAATAAAACCTGGGATTCATAAATTCTTTAATTTGAGTACAATCTACATCATTTTCAAGGCTGGTGAATGAAAGTAAACCTAATATTAAAGAACAATAACAATATCTTACAGGCTATGAATGAATTGATTGAATGAAGATGATACTGATTTTTCTCTAGATTCTATATAAGCAAACTGAAAATGAATTTAAACTATAACACAAGATAATAATGACAATAAGCTTACTATTTGCTAGGCACTATCATAATCTCTATACATGTATTTATAACAAAACCACATTTATTTTATTTTATTAAAACACACTAAGGCATTAAAAATGAATGTTTTGACTGAGTCACACATGTAGCCAACCAAGTTTCAAAACCAAATGTCCAGGGGCACAGTCAATGCTCACAATCACTGGTTATTCGGCATAACTTATTTTCAGACAATAAGAACAAATCACAGTAAGTGATGGGGATTTTTTTCTAATCTTTTTAACTGAAAAATTGAATCCTGAGATTTTTCTCATTCATAAAGACAGCAAAATATGCACATTCTGACTTTGTTTCCCTTGTAAAGTGCTCTCTCTGGGGTGTGCCAGCACTGCCTAGGAAGCTCTTTTAACAAGGAGGTCCCCAACCCCACCCTAAGTATTGGAAAGGTCACAATTTCTTAGCAGGCTATGGGTGAATTAAAACAGAGGAACATCATAAACAAATCCACAACTTGATTAGTGCAATAGCCACAAACAGAAACCTCTAATCCACATGTCCACTCATTGTAACATGAAAACAGCTCTCCCTGGATCAAAAGTTTACCATTTGTAAGAACTTTTTAGTATGGCTGCTGTTTTTCAGTACCTATCAGTAGACAAGACCTTAACTAAACTCTTATTTTTTTTTTTGATACTTTATTTACATATCAAATGTTTCCCCTCTTTCCAGGTCTCCCCTTCGGAAACCCCCTATCCCACCCCCTCCCCTGCCTCTATGAGGGTGCTCCCCCACCCACCCACCTGCTCCTGTCTTCCCTCCCTAGCATTCTCCTATCCTGGGGCATCTAACACCCTCAGGCCCAAGGGCTCTCCTCCCCCTGATGGATAACAAGACCCTCCTCTGCCACACATGTGGCCAGCACCATGGGCCCCTCCATGTGCACTCTTTGGTTGGAGGTCCAGTAAATTCTTTACATGTATCTTCTCTACTCCCCTTCTAAAAATCGTTTACATTTGTTTGCATTTGGGGAGGGCACATATGGGCCATGACATGTCTGGGGGCCACAGGGCAACTTGCAAAGGAATTGGTTCTCTCCTCCCATCATGTGGGTTCGGGATTCACAGCACATGCCATTTTGCTGCCAGAACATAAAAAATCTTCTTAAAATATGTGGAAACAGGCCTAGCAAGTTTCAAGAAAGCCAAAAAAATATGCGGGAATTTAAATTCCTGTGTAAATGTGTAAATAAATATGACTACAATATGACTACTTTGCCTGTGCTCCTAAACACTGTCATTGTATCCACTGTCAGCTTTTAAACTCCTTATGATAAATGTTTCATCTTCCTTAGACCTCCAGAATTCTGATTCTATGAGGAGCTACAAGATAGAAAAAGTGTTCCTGTAATTAACAAGCACTGTAAACCGAACAGTATTGACAGAGAACACATACAGAGAGGCAGCTCCCCTAACGACCTCTGCAAGAGAAGCATTCTGTTTCTCCAGAACCAGCTTCCTCCTCATCTCTCCCTCCACATGCAACTTGTGAAATGCTTCGCACATATTAGACATTACATAAAACTTCCAGTTAACTTTAAAGTTTCAGTTAAGTACCATAAGGTACAAAGACTGAACTATAATCAAAACCTCCTAAGAGCATAGAAGTTTCAGGAAACCTCAAGACAGTTAAAACATCATAGCAAGAAAAGTAATATTTTTGCAGAGAATGTTAAGAGTGACAAAAAGAATTAAGGCTTCTTTAAGAAACAGGGCACAGGAGGAACAGACCACTGGTCTGCCAATTAAGGCCAAATATCCTTCATTCCCAGCAATGCTATTGGTCATGACAAGGCATAGCTGTGCTCTCTTCCTAAGTCATTGTGACTTCTCCAACATCTTTAGTGCACAGTGATAAAATCCATTTTTTTTTAATTCATCATGAAACATATCTTAGTTTAAATATTGAATAAAATTGTGGCAAAAAAATACAGGGTAAAATACCAGTAAGTACCAACTTTATCCTCTAAAAATTAAAGACATTCTGTTTAACTTACTTTCCCTCAGTCTACTAATAAAAGGCTTAAAAATATCTAAGTTTAAACCACTCACTTGGTTTCTCTTTTTTTTCCTAATTTGCTAGTTAGCACTTGGGCAAACTCATTCTGCTCTTAGGTTAAGAACAAGTATTCTTAATCTCCATCGCCATGTTTCAAATCACAGCTCCACCATTAGCTTCTTAAGCGTATACAAGTTGATTGACCACTCTGCATTTCAATCACTATACCTTTAAAAACAGAAATAAAGGTGCCTACTCCAAGATTATTGAAATAATTCACTCAGTATATGAGAAAAACTAAGAACTACATATAGCTCATAGTAAACACTTGAAAAATATAAGCTATTAACATTGTGGTTTGTCTTAATAAGTGCTTATTGTGAACCCGACACAACCTAGAATCGCCAAGGAAGAGGAACCCTCAACTGAAGAACTAACTGCATGGATCTGATTAGCCTGTGGGTATGTCTGTGAGAAACTGTCTTGACTGAAAAAGAGCCTAGCTCACTGTGGGAGGCCTCATCTTGAGGCAGATGGGCCGGGGCCATATAAGAAAGAATGAACAAGTGAGCAAGCTGGTAAGTTGCATTCGTCTGTGGTGTCTGCTTTAGTGCCTACTTGAGTTCATGTCTTGACTTTCCTCATTTATGTACTGTGACCTGAAAATGTAAGCCAAAAGAGTCCTTTCCTCTCCTAAGTTGCTTCTAGTCATGCTGTTCATTAAAGTATCAAAAATGAAACTAGGCCATAATTACTCTATGATTTAAATTAAGATCATATGAAGTTCAAAATATATCCTTATAATAATATGCAATAATTATATTTCAGTAAAGTTAAAAATAACTTCCTGTCAAATGTCACATTAAAAGAAATAATTTTGTTCAAAGTATTGTTAAGTACAGTTGAGTAGACAGATTAAAAACAGATCAATAGCAACTCTTTAATTCACTAGCAGACAATGACTGATACAAAATAAACCATTAGTACAAATAGGTTTCAATTATATTGCCTTATACATGAAATATGTTGAAATTTTTCACTTTCTGCTTATGTCTGTGATCTTGCACAGCAATGCACTTCTTCATTTGATCCCATTTAATGTTTCATTGTTTTGCTCGCTATTACTTCCCATTCCAGATTATTTGTAAACATATTACATAAACTTATTTAATTAATTTTTTCATTAAACCTCTTCTATAGGAAATTTATATCAAGAACAATATGTTTTTATATTGCATGTTTGTGTGTGTGTCGTATATGTACTTCCTTGTATATGCACATGTATGAACACAGGTACACGTCTCCATGTGTGCATATGCACATAGGATGTTGCCCTCCATTGTTGTTCATCTTATGTTTTGACACCCTGGCTCTCACTGAACCTAGAGCTCATTGATTTGGATAGGCTCAAGATTTGCTTCTGTCTTCTTCCAGTACTTCTGTGTACAGTGCAGAGTGTACCGTAGGGACTGGTGTTTACATGAGTAGTGGGCCCCAACTCAGGGCCCTTTTGTGGTAGCCTATCATGAGATGGGGGATTTAGAAGAGCTGTGATGAAAAGTAAAAAGCTAAAACAAATGAAAAGCAAATGTCATGTGATCCATAGATTGAAAACTTAAGAGTATTAGTAGTCATGTGATCCCATAGATTGAGATTTTATTTAGCACCTAACCAGTTCACAAACCTGATTAGTAAATGTTTATGTTAAAAATAAATGCATTTTAATTTTAGTACACATATATTCTTGATAGCCATTACATTGTTAGGACATAAATACTTAATCAATGCAACTGTAAGATATTTGGATTTTTGACTTGAGACATCACAAAAAAGGTTTAAACATGCTAAGACCATGATGAACTATGAACATCTGAAGTGTTTGAGTTAGTCTGTAAGAGAGCATCCAGGGAACATTGTGAAAGAGGGGACCAGAATGACTATAAGAGCCAGAGGATCAGGGACTTTGCTGTGAGATCATGTCTCCTAGTAACATTAGATGCATCCAGAGTAAAGTCTCACCAGCATGAACACCCAAACATGAGCTGAACAAGGATGCCACCAATGGGCATGCCAAAGTGAATGTGGAAAAGCCCATGAGGCTTACTCTACACAAAGGACTACAGGGAACAGAAGAAAGCTGAAATCATGTATTCAAGTAGCATAAATGAACTCAACAGGTTGTATTTAATTATCGAGACACCACAGACATGCACATGCACACACACAAAGATCAGTATATCAGTATAATCAGTAACTTAGGCAGTTTCTGAACTACAAACAGAAAAGAACCACTGCTCAGGATCCCTAGTAGACACAGGCTGGATTCAAGAAGAAGGCTGGACAATGTACGGCAAGGTACTGAAAGGTAGATCCAAACTGAGTATTTCAGAAATCTGAGGAGCTTCCTTTTTATTCACGGAATGATGATTCCATATCTGACTGAAAAGTGCTCAGGTACAGAACATTCACTGGAAAGCACTAGACTGAATAATTCTGAAGGTCACAGAAGGGGGGAAATAATGTGTGTTTCTATCATTCAGAGGAAACTCCTCATAGACTTCAGAGCATTAAGTAGAGTCCTCAGACATGCCAGGCTTCACAAATCAAACTAAATTGATCCTAGAGGAGAAGCAAAGCTTCTCAGGCTAGACCCACCCTAAAGAAAAAGACCTCATAAATCATGCAGATTCATAAATAACTGAACACAAAACAAATTCAATCTGTCCTCTTCCTTATAGCTTTCTTCTTAATGCCTTCTTTCCCTTCCTTCCTTCCAGTCTTCCTTCCTTCCTTCCTTCTTTCCTTCCTTCCTTCCTTCCTTCTTCCTCCTCCTTTTCCTTTGGTGCTAACTATGAACACATGCTAAGCATATACTCTATCACTGATCTATGCACCCAATTCCTCAAAATTCTTTAAAGGAATGAAACAAAAACTTGGCAATGACTAAGACAAAAATCTATACTATCCAAAATTATCAAACATGATGTCCAGCCAGGCAAGGTGGCACATACGTAGAATCATATTGCTTGGGAGGTGGCTGGAAACAAGCAGCTCAGAAGGTCATCCTTGGCTACATGAAAAGTTTAACTAGCCTGGGCTAGGGGCAGGAGTCATTTAAACATATGATCTATACATACACTATGGAGAAATACTGGTAGATCAAATAAGGATTCTGAAACATTATTATAAACATTAAAAACATGCTCAAGAATTTAAAGAAAAATATTATAACGGTGAGGAACTGGAGTTTACAAACATGAACCTTTCATATGTAAAAACATAATAGCTGAAACAGAAACAGCAAATTAAACATTAGAGAACAATTGCTTAAGATCCTATAACTGAAATACCGAATTTCATAAGTATCATGCTACTTGGTACAGATAAAAATATATAAATATTGTGTTCACTTGGACTATTTTCAAGTCTCACAAGAGAAACAAGTCAAGAATGTGTCCAGAGAGGCTGAGGTTGAAGCTCAGTGGTAAACAGCTTGCCATGTGTAAAATGCTCCATAGTAACATACAGACATACATACACACACACATGCACACTCAAGCACACGCACACACCAGTGCACTCACACACGCACACTCTCTCACACACTCACACACACATATGCACTCATACCCACACGCACATACACACACATACACATGCACACTCACACACACGTGCACACACACACGCCCACTCACACAAACATACTCACACACTCACACACATGCACACGCGCACAGACACACACACACACACACACACACCTATTATAATCTACAGAAACAGGTAATAGGGACATAATTCTTAAGCATTACTACCTTTGCTTTAAAATCAATATGAGAGTCAGGGTGCACCCAGCAGATGCATGTGTTCACAGCTGTACACCACTATGATCAACAGATAGATATGTGATGTCCTTGAACTCTGCTGCCTCAGGGGGCCCAGTTGATGTGAGTGGCCTGAGTGGACACATGAGACTATGTTGAGGCCCATGTTCCATCCTGTGCTGTCAGTGAGAGCCATGAGTGGGTCAGTGGTCCTGATATGCCCAGGAGCTGTGTTGATATCAGTCACCAGTGTTACCATCCAAGGCTGTACACACATCCGTGATGAAAGCTGCCACCTGAAGCCATAAGGGCCATGGAGCAAGCCAAGGGCCATGTCAACATGAGTGATCTGTGCAGCGGCCTGAGGCCATGTTGATATCCATGGTCCATGCTGCGTCTGAGGACCATGTGTGACACCATGGTCCTGATGCTCCCAGGGACTGTGTTGAGTCTGCATGCCACTGCCTCAACCCATGCTGATGTCCATGGGGAGTACTGCCACCAGGGGCCATATTGATGTGAGTGGTCTGCACTGCCACTTGAAGCCATATTAAGGGCCTTGTCTGAGTTTGTGGTCCTTGTCCATAATCTGTGCTGTGGCCAGAAACGTTGTGGATGTCCATGACCAGTGCTCCCATTGACTGTGAGAAGTAAGGAGGTTACTTTTGCTGTGATATCAATGACTGCAGATGCACAGATAAGAAGAAGGGACATAGACAGCTTAGAGGGGAAGTCTTTGAAGAGAACTCTTTAAAAATGTGATGGGGATGCTCAAGTGTAATTCACCACAATTGATGGCAGGGGTGCAAAGGGGGAAGGACTCAGTTCTATTTAAGAGGTGGGACACTGAGAGTTTGACCATGCTCCAGTGAGTAGACAGATAAAACAAACTGGACTTGTTTTTTATTCAATTCTTATTTTTAAATTCAACTCTTATTTTTATTTTTACTTCTTGGGGAGGAGGGTAGGCATCCAGGGCAGGGACACAGACATGGAAGGACTGAGAAGAAAGTGTGATCAGGGTACATGTTGTGAAGTTCCCAGAGAATCAATAAAAATATTATGTTGAAAAAAATAAACATAAACATATATTTAGTTCAACAATCTACAGAGTCATTATTTAAAATGGATATCAATTATAGCTTGTGGGCTATGGTGCTTTCTGTCTTCAGATACAGAAGTTTAGATACAGAAAGCCTGGACTGGGAAATATATAAAGAAAATTACAATTTACATATAAAAATTACATATAATACTTATGGTTTCCAGGGCTAGAGAGTGGTTCCATGGTTAAGATCACAGGCTGCTCTTCCAAAGGATGTAGGACTGATTTCCAGCACCCACACAGAAGCTCACAACCATTTATGACTCTAGTTCTAGGTTCTAGAGTTCTAATGTCCTCTTCTGGTCTCCATAGGCATCAGACAAGCAAATGATGCATAGACATACGTGCAGACAAAACGTCCACATACATAAAATAAAGTTAAAAATTATTAATTGCCTATAAAATTCTTAATTACAATAGATTGTATGGATACTCATCATTATTTATAGCAATAATTCATGATAAAACACACACACACATACACACACACACACACACACACACACACAGACACACACACCTGGAAAAGATGACAAGAAACCAGGACTTTCATTATCTGAAGCTGGTAGAATATTATGTAGAGTCAACAAGACTTCCAAATCAAAGTTTATAGTCAAGTACATTTATTGTATTGAAATGTCTAAGAGCAAAAACGTGGCAGGCTGTAAAAATAAGCAACACAACTTAAAAATAAGTTATATTAAGTTCATAAAGTAGACTACTGTAAGGCATTGAAAAGTAGCAAGAAAATACTAACACAGTATAAGAACATGAACCAGTGTTTATAAAACCAAAACATAAATTCCTATTGGTAAGGAAAAATATAACAAACATCACAAAGGCGTGATTGTTAACAATCCCATATTCGTTTCTTCAAAAAGAATAAATAGCATTTAAAATATATTTTACTCATTTTTTTTTGATTCATTGTCTTGTTTTTAAACTGTGAAAAGGTAGAAATGAGATGGATCTTGCTAAAGATCTCTCCCACAGTGTGTAAGAATTACAAGAGCTGGACACTTCCAAGTCAGCTCTGATTTACAACACGGACAATGGGTAATAGAGGTTACCATTGTAAATCAGAGATCTTGGAACTTGTGGAACACATTTTTTTAAAAATCTACTAAGCAAAAGGACCAAATTTCAAACACAGTATCAAGATTCTTTCCATTTTTTAGTACAATTCCAAAAATGCTGACAGATTAGCATGTAGAATAAGACCACTGGTCATGGTACCTGAGCATGAAGTAATCCAAGCACAAAGATGTAACAACATTATGCAGGCATGGTGAACAAGGACCCAGCTCTAGTCTTAGCTATCCAGTTTCCTGGTAGTACCACACTGATTCTATTACTAAGTTCTGAATTATAACTTCAAATGAAGGATGGTGGAACTTCCAGCAGATGTTGCTTTAATTCTTCAGGGCTGTTCTTTTGGATTTCCATATTTAATTTATGATTTTTTTCCAATTTCTATGAAGAATTATGCTAGAATTTAATGGGGGTTATATTGAAAGTATATTTCTAAATCTGAACAAAATTCAACTCTAAATTAATAAAAGACCTCAACATAAGACCTGTATCTGATAGAGAAGTGGAGACTGCACTTAAATTCACTGACACAGGACATCCTAAACAGGAGACTGATTGCACGGGCATTAAGACCAACACTTAGTAAATAGGATCATGAAACTGAAAGGTTTCTATACAGTAAAGGACACCAGCATTAAAGTGAGGAGGCAGCATGCAGGATGGGGAAAACTTTACTAGCTAGCCATCTGACAGGGGGTTAGCTTCTAGAATATACAAAGAACTCAAAAACCTTAACATCAAGAAGCAAACACCTGAATTAAAATGGAACAAGAAATTAAGCAGACAGTTTTCAGAAGAAATACAAGTAGTTCAAGCCAACCATTAGACTGAGCATGGGGTCCCAGATGAAGCAGTTGGGACTGAAGAAGCTGAGGGAGTTTGCAGCCCCATCGAGGGAACAACAGTGTCAACTGGCCAGACCCCCGGGAGCTCCCGGAGACTAGACCACCATCCAAAGTATACACATGGAGGGACCCATGGTGCTGGCCACATATGTGGCAGAGGAGGGCCTTGTTGGCCATCAGGGGGAAGAGAGGCCCTTGGGCCTGAGGGTGTTAGATGCCCCAGTGTAGGGGAATGCTAGGGAGGAAAGATGGGAGTGGGTGGGTGGGGAGCACCCTCATAGAGGCAGGGGAAGGGGGATGGGATAGGGGGTTTCCGAAGGGGAGACTTGGAAAGGGGAAAACATTTGAAACGTAAATAAATATCATATATATATATATATATATATATATATATATATATATATATATATGAAGACTACAAATAAAATAGGAGACTATTTGAAAAACAGTTGGTCAAGAGCTTTAGCCACCAAATTAAAACTACTTTGATATTTCATTTTACCCTTGTCAAAGTTAATAATATTTAAAACAAAACAAAAAAAAAGTGACTACAGATGCTGAAGACGATGAAGAAGGAGAACACTTCCTGCCATTAAGAGGCACACTGGCAGGACCACTCGGAAGTCAGTCCAAGGTTTCTAAACATCTGAAAATAGATCTACCTCATGGCCAAGCTACACAGCCCTCAGGCATCTATCTAAAGAACTATATCCTAGCATCAAAATATCTGCTCATCAATGTTCATTTCTGCTCTATTCACAATAGCTAAGAAGTGAAAAGAGCCTAGATGTCCATAAAATAATTAGCAAATTATGAAATGTGGTGTATCTATACAATGGAATATTATTCAATTGCTAAAAAAACAAAATTATGAAATTCACAGGAAAGTAGTTGGAGCTGGAAACAATCTGAATGAGGACACCTAGACTCAAGGACAGACATTGCATATTTTCTCTCATCTGTGGATGCTAGCAGCCATTCTCCAGATTGTATATTTTATTTGTATTAAACCATAGAAGTTAATTAGGAAGGGACATAGGGAATGTGGCACTGAGAGAAGGGAAGTAGAGCACAATGGCATAAAGGCTAAAGAAGAACAGAGAACCAAAAGTGGAAATTGTGGTGAGAGATGGGAAGGCAATACCAAAAGAGATAAATAACATCAAAACCTTCCCCAAAAGTCATATAAACCAGATGGTAGAAACATCCTGAAACACACAGAGAGAGAGAAAGCATGTGTGCATATATATTTAAAATGGGGTTACCCTATATGAGGCAACAAGGCCCCTATTAGACATAACAGGCTAACAATTAAAAAGTACAGCACCAGAAATGGGTTATTTCCTTTGAAGTTGTTGATCAGCGAGGCCTACAGTCCCCTAAACAGTACAAATTACTGCCAATGTTCTCAGTTACTCTGCAAAACTTGAAAGTAAGACCATATTGCTAAAGACACCAAATATTTGAGTCAGAACATGGAGTTGTTGAGCTGGTATAGTCCAATAACCTTCATCCATACTGGCTAGCTTTCACAGTTCTGAAAGTTTCTGTGAACAGTAATAAAGAAAAAATAATAATAATCTTGTCTTCCCTAGTTGTGAACCCTATAAGATCCAATAATGACTGCCTTAGTAAGGCATACTTACTGTTGCAATAGCAGGACCTATCATGAGAGGAACAAGCACTGTTTGATTAGATTTGAATTCCACAAGATGAAAACCATACCTGGCCCCATTTATCAGGCTAAGAACCTGCAACTGGACAGGCAATAAGAGTAGGAGAGAACCTAGTTTTATTATTCTGCTTTAATACTATGTATATGGTATTAATTCCTAATGATTTACTGCTACACCCATAGATTGATGGGTCTCTCAGTCCTCATTAGGGAAGCCTCTATTTACAGTAGATGGTAATTAACAAGGACTCACAACCAGTCAAGGTAAGGAGAATAGAGACTCCAGGACGTTAACCCTTACATGAGACTTCTATATCATGCTTTCTCCCCCCAAGGCTCAGGAATCATTGTGCAAGCAGGGGCAGAAAGACCCTAAGAGCCTGAGGCCGTGGGTAACTACAAGGAAACAGTGCTTTCCCTCCACATCAAGGCAGCTCTACATACGAATTCACTGTCACTGTGACTCTATACTAAGGCTTGTGCTAAACCGAGCCAGACCAACTATTAGCAAGGAAAGAGTATTTGGGCAAAAAGTCATAGCCTAGCCTAGGAACTACCAGCAAACGATAGCTGCTGGGAGAAGGGATCAGCCTTCTTAGAGTGTTGACCCCGGGAAGTCAACCACACTCCCGTGTGAAGGTGCACATCCAAGAATTCATGGGCAGCAGAAACCATACTCATTCTAAAAAGGGAGTCACAGAGTTGTATGGGTAGGAGGAGGGTAGTGAATCTGGAAGGCTGGGAGTGGGAAGTGGGTGTGATTAAAACAGACTGGAAAAACTTATCACAGACCTCATAAAAATGCTGAGGAGTGTAACTTCCTTATTATATCTAGAAAACATGATCTCAGCAGATTCTGGCTCCTAAAATCTTTTTGCCCCCTCTTCTGCTATGTTCCCTGAGCAATATGGTTGCCTAAACAAGACCTGAACAATTCAAACACAAGTTAACATCAAAATATGGATAGGGATCTATCTCACAGGACCGCAGCCCTACTGGAAAAACTACAGTTAACAGCTCTTAAGAGGGGGAGAATTGGTCTTCCCCAGGCACTGAGCTGCCTAATTAGTTATCTAATACCAAATGGTCAGCCCCCAAAACACATGCACATATGCAATACTATATGACCCTGTATGTTGTTTTATTTTAACAATAATAATGTAAAAGAGACTATGAATTTTAGAGGGAGTGGTGAAAGGTACTTGAGGGGAAATGGGGCATTAAAGATACTTGGAAGGGAAATAATATAATTATATTTTCACTAAAGATAAGATTTAAAAACAAAACAGCTAATAAATATCTTTTAAAGATTTATTTTTAATATTTTTATTTATGTGTGTCTGTATGAATGTATGTGCAAGTGTGGACAGGTGCTCAGAAAGGTCATAAGACAGTAGAATCCCCCACGGCTGTTGTTACATGCAGCTGTGAGACACCCCTAAGTACTGGGAACTGAACTTGGGTCCTCTGTAAGAACAGTCAAGTGCTCTTAACTACTGAGTCACCTCTCCAGCCCTAGTAAGAACTATCTTTAAACAATGCTTTACAAATAATTGTTTTAAAAATCTAAGGCATTGGGCTGGAGAGATGGCTCAGTGGCTAAGAGCACTGACTGTTCTTCCAGAGGTCCTGAGTTCAATTCCCAGCAACCACATGGTGGCTCACACCCATCTGTAATGGGATCTGATACCCTCTTCTGGTGTGTCTAAAGACAGAGACAGTGTACTCACATACATGAAATAAATAAATAAATAAACAAATAAATAAATAAATAAATATTTTTTTAAAAAAATCTAACGCATCGTGACACCCCATCTTAATTATGAATCTCATACTGTCAAATTAGGGATTGCACGTGAGAGATTGAGTAGTGGCCTGGTGAAGAGACATAGCTTGTTAGGAACAAGAAGATATGAGTCAACCCTTTGTAAAGGATGATAACGCTTACATTAAATCATAAAAGGGACCTGCTCACCAGAACGAAACACAGATGAACATCTAAAGGAGCCTTGCAACTATTTCACAGGAGAATCTAAAGCAAACTTCCTAAGCTGTAGAAATATTAACAAAATCCAAACATACCCACCCACGTGATTAACAGGTAAAAGGATACTATAAACTAAGAACCAAAAGGAAAGGAAACTTTCAGGGGAAATTGAACATGCCCACTGTGGTGGGTAACACACAGATGAATCTGGGAGAGAAAAGTGACAGGCAGAACAGTGGCCATTAAAGGGAACCTAGGTAAATTTTATCAAACTACATAGACATGTCTGAAAGTTTAGAACAGTTAAAAGTCATAAAATGAATTTTTAAAATGCAATGTCAAGTGGGTGATGAACATTTGGAATTATGAGTCAAAATGCTATCGTAAATGAGACTGTCTGATAACCCCAAATTTAAGCTTAAAAGTTGACTTTTTCCATTCCTACAAATTTTCCTACTTTATATGTGACTGGCTCTGAAGCACAAGATTAGATACAAGTCTTCACATGTAAGGTAACCTTCTTATCTGAATTTTAAAGGAATGCAGAAATGCTATTATCTTTGCTATGCAAATTAGAAATGCCGTTGGGATAAGAAACGGCCTCCAGGTATTTTCAAATAAGTGGATGCAGAATTATATTTCATGTTTAGTTTACTTCCCAACTATTTTAAATACTATTGATCTCAGCATTGTTTATATATAATTATATCCACTTCGTTTTCCTTTGAAACATTTATTTTTGATGTAACATAAAAATAGCCAAAAGCATTGACAGCAATAGGCAATTTCTATCAATACTACCTAACGGCTTCAGATTATGGTTAGTATCTTACAACAATAATTTAAGTTGCTTGATAATCTGACGATACACTGGTATGCCTTCCTTTACGGTTTTACAGAGAGCATTGGGTGATGGAGGAGGATGGAGCGCAGTCAAGAGGACATGTGCACCAGGAAAAGAGACGTTAAACCTCTTCATTTTCTAGCTTCAGATCTGTCAGGCTTGTTCTCTTTAGTGTTGGGTAAGTCGAGAGAATGGAACTGACAGTGAAAGCGCAAAAGGTGTAGTGTGGAGTTCTATTGTTTCTGACCAACTCTTCCAACTGTACAGAGAAGTGGTTCTCAGCCTTCCTAGTGCTGCAACCCTCTACTGCAGTTCCTCATGGTGTGGTATCTCCCAACCATGAAATGATTTTATTGCTACTCCATAATGTAATTTTGCTACTGCTATGAATTGTAATGTAAATATATGTGTTTTCCAACGGTCTTGGGTGACCCTGTGAAAGGATCAGTCTATTCCCAAATCCCACAGATTGAGAAACATTGGCATGGGTCCCCAAGATGTGTAGAGTATAGGCTGGGGAAGTGTTTGGAAGCTTAGCTCATCTAGCTGGTGATATCTTTGTGAGTTTATTGCAGTTACATGAATATATAAAACTCTTACTCAATGAATTTTTGGTGTCACTCTTTTCTTCCAGTGTCATGTTATTAAATAAAATTACAAAATGATAAATTTGTCTTGAAAATGAGAACTACTCTATGATACTCCTGGTAACAGAGTATACATTCCTGATTATGAGCATGGTGTGGATTTATATATGGTTTAAAATTTTTCATTTGTTTACACACAATTGTTTTATCTTTTCTCACAAAATAAGTAATTGATAATTCTGAATAAAGGGTATGAAAAGCCACACTTAAATGTTAAAATCAATAGTAAATATGGATTCTGAAATATCACTATCTACAGACAGATGAAATTAAGATACTCTGAAAACTACAGACCCTTTAATACCAACCATTAGCTTATTTCTTGGCTTTGAGAACAAGTAGATCAACTTTATAAAAGTTAGAGCATGTTCAAGCTCGGATGAACCCATTATAATTAGCATAATTAATTATATACAGCTAAATAAACCTGTAAGGGAGGTGTGACACAGAGATATTAGCTCCTGCTCAATGTGCATCTGGGAGGCTGTTTTAGCTCAGAACTCAGAAAGAATAAAGTTATGAACAATCAAGTAGAAATAGTTATTCTCATGAAACTAAGAGGGGGGAAAAGGACCAGGGATATATCTACTTAATTTTTAAAATCCTGTAGCATCAAATTACCCACTTAATTAATTCTCCAAATACGGTATTCAAATGCATTTTGTAAAGCACAACCACCTTTCAGCTGGATGAGAACAAAACATCAAAACCAAAAGTAAAATCTGTAGATACTACATATGGAAGCAAACAAACGTAAGGAAAAGAAAAGCAGAGCAGGCTGGGAGGGGGCACAAACAGAACAATGAATTCTGTGGATTTTCTTTTTGCCACATATATTTCAAACAGAGAAGAAAAGTCAAAAACTTCAAACACGCAGGAAGTATAGAAGGCACAAGGATAAGGAGCTATGCTTTATGAAAGGAGAGGGAGAAAGACAGCCTGGGAAGACAGAATCTCTGAATATTAAGAACTCGAATCAGATATTACAGGGGAGGAAAATGTGGTCTTATTAATGCCCAAACAAGCAAGAACCAAGGGGCTCTTGGGGTCCAATTCTCACATGGCTTTAATATGGTTCCCTACCCTCACTATGGCCAGGAGGCAAGCAAAGCTGTCAAATGAACTAGTCTACAGTTCAGCTCCTCCTACCCTGAACCCAAATGGGAGTCAGAGGAAGGCAGAAGGAATTCAGAGCTTTTACCACTGTCCAGCACTGACAAGGATCTCCATTCCCACCATAAAAAATAAAAATAAAAAATAAAAAACTTTTCAAATAGCCAAAGCCAAACTGAGCAAATAGAATAACGTCACAGGTACTGCCATTCATAGTTTCACATTAAACTACAAAGCCATAGTAAGAAATGACTATGTGATACTGCACAAAAAAAAAAGCAGATGTGGAGATCAAGGAAGGCAGAAACAACAGGCACACAGAGAAACACCAAATAAATTATAACTTTGAGTAAAACATGTAATTCAAAATGTTCAACAACACTCCCACAAGAATATGTCAAAGAAACCTCCACCAAGACCTATGACAAAAAAACTTGTAAAATCTAAACACAAGGAGAACTCTGAAAGCAATGACACAGGAATGACTCGTTCATATGATAGCAAATTCTCACTTAAAAGTAGACTGTAGGTGCATTTCTCAAATACTAAAAAAGAAAATGCACTAGCCCAAATTCTATACCCAATGAAAATAACTTTGAGAAATGAAAAGAAAATCACAATATTATTTTCTATCAAAAGGAAGTTGGCAAAAATTGGTTCTTAAGTAGTCAGCCACCAAGGGATGGATAAGGTCAGTTTTCTAAAAGGAAAGAATTGATATGAGGAGAGGCTCCAGGACACCAGGAAGAAGAGACAGGAGGAGCCAGGGGCCAGGCCTGCAGGTTAGTGACACAACTCTGCCAAGCATGCACAGGCTATAGCTCAATGCCTGTCCAGACAACCCCTCAAAATAAATGGAATGTAAACCTGGGTTGTTAAGAAATTTCATACTCAGTTTTCTAAATGGTTTGATGACTGAGCAAAATGTCTACCATACAAAGTCACCCCCTAATACCACCCCGTGGTGAGATTATCTCACTGGAAAACTCTACTGAGCACTTAAAGAAAACTTAACATTAATTTTTACACAATGTGTTCCAGGAAACAAGAGAAGGAAGCATTTTCTAATTTATTCTGTATAGCTACACTTAGCTCTGAATCAGAAACCAAAGACAAACCCACAAATTAATATGCCTCATAATTACAGATTCAAAAAAATCCTTAACAAAAGGTTATAAAATAGTACTCAGCAATATGTAATTTATATACATGAACAATTAAGATGTATTTCAATTATGCAATGCTGTTTCAATATTAGTAAATGAAAATAAATTAATTTTCCTATATCACCAATCTAAAGAAAAATCTCCCATGATTTTTCAATTGAAAGAGTAAGAAAGCTTGATACAATTCAAAAATTTTTGCAACAAAAATCCCTAGAAGCCAAAGTATAATTTCTTCACTTTGATACAGAACATTCACAAAAACCACACAGCTAATGAGTACTGGACTAGGTCCCAGTGAAAACTTGTGATACCTTAAGGTGTGAAGAACATAGACTTCCTTTCTACTGAGAACAGGCAGGGGCATTAAGATTCACTCTCAGCATGCTAGTTCACCACTAATCTCAGTATTATAAAAGTGAAATGTTTATTACCATGTTCCACGTATTAAAGGTATTTTAGGGTAGACAGTTAATGGTATAATTCCTTATGGCTTTTTAGATGTCTCTTCGGTTCTTTTACCTTCCTTCCTCCTGTATTTATCTCCCTCCCTCCTCCCTAATTAGAGCACCTTCCCCATCCCCCTTTAGAACAATTGTACCATGCTATTCCTGGTTCTATTACCCCTTCCCTACACCCCCCACACACACTCCACAGTGGTCCCTATTTAGTTTCCTGGTTTCTGCAGTTATCTAGATTTGCAGATAGGAACCTCATAGGGGAGAGAGTATGTGCTATTTGTCTTTCTGGGTCTGGGTCTCACTCAGTATGATCTTTTCTAGCTCCACCCACTTACCTGAAGATTGAATTTTATTTTCTTCACAGCTGAACACCATGCCTGCACCTAGGGCTGGAAGTCAACAGAAAAAGAGGGGGATGATGCACTGAAAGCCAGAGAATAGGACATTTTCTGTGTCTCCTAGAAGTGTCAGATGCTACGGCCAGGAAGGGTCACATGTTGGCGGCCAGGATGTGACCTGAACAGGGTCAACAATGTGGACATGCTGATGTGGAACAGGAAAAAGTCCTGGGCCTCAGCCCTAGACAAGGAACTGCAGGCTACTGAGACCTGCTGAAAGCAGGAGAGGTAGCCTAACGGAAGGAAAGCACATCAATTTTTAGGTCCAATTTTTATGTCTCATGGTCAGCTCTAAAACATGTACATGCAAGTGGCTTGTATGGTTCAAGTAGGTTTCATTATATTTGGAAAGACACACATGCACATACAAATGGACATGCATGCATGAGCACCATGTGCTCACGTGTATACGTGTGTGTGTGTGTGTGTGTGTGTGTATGTGTGTGCGCGCGTGTGTGTTTTGCAGGATATTTGATAACACTGTGAACCCAGATATTGTATTATTTACTGGATAAAAACTGTTTGTAGTTGTGTTGTAGCTCAGCCCTTAGTACACACCTTTAATCCCAAATAATAAAGTTAAAATTAGTTTGTAGAAGGAAGCACCCATGTTTGAAAGTGACCTCTAATTCAGAAAGTGAGAAATCAGAGAAAGATTTGACAGAATAGGATACGCACAACTCTCAGGAGAAGAGAGAGAAAGGGGAAGCTACTTGAGAGATCAAGAGAGAGAGAAAGAAGGCAGTTGTACAGGGACAGTTCTAGAGAGACAGGTTACAGAGAGAGAAGAAGCTCAATGTAAGTGAAGGCAGAACGAGCCAGAGAATGAGGAGGAGCCAGAAAATTGGAACAGATGGCCAAAGCTAATATGAGGCCAAGCAGAGCAAAAAGTCGGAGGTTGAGAGAAAAGCTAGATTGAGTCAGTCAGTTCAGAGAGGAGTCTGAGCAAGAACAGTTGAGTTGAACCAGCCAGCCAGAATTCAGAGGGAACTAGAAGGGGTGAGCTTATTCAGCAGTAAGTCTCAGAGGTTGAAAGATTCTAGGCCTAGATTATACTGTTCCGAGGCTAGAAGCTTCCAGGACCAGGCCTAGGTTAGCAGACTGAAGCAGTAAGCCTCAGAGACAACAATTACATCAGGAGAATAAAAATTACTTTTAACTCTGTGCTTGCGTGTGTGTGTGTGTGCATGCATGTGTGCATGTGTGACAGTGGAGAAAGGGAGGCCATGAATTTGAAAGAGGAAGGGGGAGTACATGAGAAACTCTGTCTGAGAGGAGAAAGGGAGAAGAAAATGATTCAGTTACATTGTTGTGAAGCAGTGCCACCACAGCACTGGAAGATACAGCCAGAGCAACGAGGAAAGAAAAAATGATTCACACCAAAGGAAAAAGAAAAAAGAAAAATCCTTTTATTTAAAGCCTACATTATTTCTATATTGATGATTAAAAATACATAGTAAACAAGGAAAATGAAAAATAAGACAAGCACAAAAGATAATTTTTATAGGAAAGAACATTTGGTATAGTATCATTTACCATCAATAAATCTAAACAGGCACAAGACTTGAATGATAGAAAAATACAAAATGCTAAGTATAAAATCAAAGAAAAATAGACAAGTATTGGATCAGGAATTAGGAATATCTGTAAGATAAAGGTGCTAGCTTCCAAGTTGACTCTCGGGTTTAACACAGTTTCTATTACACTGAGTGGACATTCTAAAGAGTGATGGTATCCTTCTGAAATTGCCGTGGAGACATAGGACTAAAGTGGTTAATGAGGAGCTACAGTGCAATGGGTAGCACAATGGACCCCTAAAACAGTTAAAATATGAAGAGCAGCGAAACAGAGCAGATACCCCTTTCAAGCATACACACTTGGTTCTGTATGTGGGGAGGGAGCATACACACTTTTAATAAATTGTGCTAAAACAACTGGACAATCAAAGATATTCCCAAAGCAGGGAGGGACAAGCCTCCTTAAATATTTCCTTGTACAAATAAAAATTTAGACAAAACAAAACAAAATTTTAAACAAAATAAAAAACTACAAAAATTTTAGAAAAAAAAAATCCTCAAAGTCTAGGACTGGGCTAAAAGTTATTGAATAAGCACCAAAAATACAACCAAGGAAAGGAGGTCTGAACTCATCAAGTTTTTTTTAAATTTTGCTCTTCAAATGACTCTGTAAACAGGATGGCAAAGTGACAGACTGGGAGCAAATTACAAACCTCAGAGTTCACACATGGCCAGTGTCCAGGAAATATAAGGAAATTGCAAATTCAACAACAATGATTTAAAAATTCAAGTCAAAAATGGGCAAAAGACATTAATAAAGGCAAAGAAGCACAGGAAACGGTATAAAACATCATCAGCCTTGAACGAGAGAGAAATTAAAAACAATAATGGGGGTGCTGAAGAGATTGGGATGGGAGCTTGCTTGCTACAAAGCCTAAGGAGATGAGCTGTCTCCCCAGGATTGATGTGGCGATAGGAGACAGAAAGTTGCCCTCTGACCTCCAAAACTATCCTCATTTATACGTATCTATAATCACCAATATAATATAAAATCAATGTTTTTAATTGAGAAGTAATTAGGTATCATCCAACTGTCGGAATAGAGAGAAGAAACCCCAGTGCAGAGGCAGAAAACCTGGATCACTCACACTTCTGGGGGGATGTAAATAGCTTTACATCTTATTTACATCTTAATAAACTAAACATGTTACTATCATAATCTAAAAAATTCTGATATATATCCCAGATGAAAGAAAACTTATATTAATGATAAAGATGCACACAAGTATACATGGTACCTAATTCATAAGAGTTAAATGCTATAAACAATGCAGATACTCTTTAACAAGAAAAGGTTAAACTGCTGGATGCCATGGAACACATCAGTAATAAAAACTAAACAAACTAATGATACTACAATTTAGAACTGATCCCAGAGAGTAATGCTGAATTAGAAGTTAACACTAAAATGTTACATGCTTGTCTTATTTGATTTGTTTAGTGCTATAGACATGACTAAGTTATACAGAGAACAAATCAGCACTTGAAGGAACTAAAGAGAAAAGAGGGGCTTCAGAGGTGAGGAAAGAAGGGAGAAGCACTACAAAGGTCACTGTGCTGCCACAGTTTTTTAGCTAGTGCATCAATGGTGTTCGTCTCTTGGAGTCTTAGTTGTGATGAGCATTGCTGTCATCAAACACCATGACCAAAAGCAATTTAGGGAGGAAAGGGTTTATTTGGCTTATGCTTCCTTATCACTGTTCATCAAAGGAAGTTAGGACAGACATTCAAACAGGGCAAGAACCTGGAAGTAGGAGATGATATAGAGGTCATGGAGGGGTGCTGCTTACTGGCTTGCTCTACCATGGCTTGCTCAGCCTGCATTCTTATAGAACAGGCGGCCCCACCCACAGTGGGCTGGGCCTTCCCCACATCAATCACCAGAAAATGCCCTATAGGTTTGCCTACACCCCAATCTTATGTAGGAAACTTCTCAGGTTCTCTATTCTTAAATGACTTTAGTTTATGTAAAGTTGACATAAAACTTGCCAAGACATCTGGCTTCAGTTTATACTGTAGTTTCACAAAATCTTATCACTGGGAGCAGAGTTTATGTATTATTTCTTAAATTAAAAGTTTAAATTTTAAAAATGGATATATATTACATCTTTAAAAGCACTGGCTTTCCTAAAACACTCTGAGCCTTTCACTATTTCCCCTCAACAATATATTTTTGTCTATTTTGTTTTGTTTTACTTTGGGGGCTGGGACATGAAAGAACACTGTATATTTTTGTATGTGTGCATAGGATGCATATATGCCCATGCCCACACACATAGAAGAAGCTGGATGGTCCATCTGGTATCTTCCACTACCACTATCTACCTTTTATTTTCTTTTTGAGAAAGGGTCTCTCAGTGAACTGTAAGTTCACCCCTCCTGTTAGGCTGGCTGACCAGCAAACTCCTGGCATCTACCTGTCTATGGACCCTCAAACTGGGTACAATGAGCCATGCCAGGTTCTTAGATGGGCACTGGTGGTTCAAATTCAGGAACTCTTGCTTGGACAGCAAATGTTCTTATCAACCTAGCTATCTTACCACACCCTATCTGTTTTGATTGTTTTAAAAGGCATCTCTAGGGTTAGAAAGATGCTTGACAGTCAAGAGCTCATACTGCTCTTGCAGAGAACCCAGGTTTGGTTTCTGGCACCCATGTGAGGCAGCTCACAGCCGCCACCCAAGATATCTGACCCCCTTTTTAGGACTTTGTGTGACCACTTACACTCATGTGCATATGCACCCATACACAGAGACATACAAAAATAAATTAAAAAAGCAAAAACACTTGGGAGTTAGAGAGATTGCTAGGCAGTTAACAGCAATGACAGCACTGCAGGGGACTTGGATTTGGCTCCTGGTACCAACATGATGCCTTACAATCATGTATAAACACAGGTCCAGGGACCAACATGACGCCTTACAATCATGTATAAACACAGGCCCAGGGTATCTGGCGCCTCATTCAGGCCTCCAAGGGTACTGCACACACGGCACACTTATAAACATTCAAGGGCATACAAACATACCACTACACAAATAAATAAGAATCTTCAGATATAACCTAAAACAACTTCAGAAACTGTAAACATAAAAGGGGACCATGTAAGAAGAAACTAGAGAAGGGAACAGCATAGTGAGGCACAAGTAATGTGAAGAGGAAATAAGAGAATGGAGGAGGGACTTAAACTGGAGAAGTTGAGGGAGGTCAAAACAGAAGACAAGGGAAGAAGAAGTGACAAATAACATTCAGGATGTTTGATAAAGCCTCAAAGAATCATGTTACATTATAGTCACTGTCTTAGTTAGGGTTTCTATTGCTGTGATGAAACACCAGGTCCAAAAGCAAATTGGAGAGGAAAGGATTTATTTGGGTTACACTTCCATATCACTGTTCATCAATGAAGGAAGTCAGGACAGGAACTCAAACAAGGCAAGAACCTGGAGGCAAGAGATGATACAGAGGCCATAGAGAGGTGCTGCCTACAGGCTTGTTCCCCATGGTTTGCTCAGACTGCTTTCTTATAGAACCCAGGACTACCAGCCCAGGAATGGTACCACCCACAATGGGCTGGACCCTCCCCTATCAATCACTAATTAAGAAATGTCCTACAGGCTTGCTTAGAGTCCCATTTCATGGAAGCATTTTCTTAATTGAGATTCTTCCCTCTCAGATGATTTTAGCTTGTGTAAATCTCACATAAAACTATCCAACACAGTCACCTAAAATTATTTATACACATGTGCACACATATATCTGGTTTTGTCTGCTCCTTTTAACATAACTGTAGCCATTTTGTATTTAGCCTCCATATTGCTCATAAGGTAAAATCAAGCTCATCCACTTCCCAGAAGTAACCATTCCAGCTGACACTGAAAAATCCTAATAGGTCAAAACGCTATTAGGTCAAAAAGTATTACTCATACTTTGTTATCTCAGCACTCAGAAAATCCCCCATCCACTACTCCACTTACCTCACTTAGACCAATCAGCTTAAAGATCAGCTGATATAATACTTTGTCTAGTTAGCCAAAATGTAATACTGCTTCCTTCTTTGCTTTCTGAACTTGTGGGCCTAGTTTTTCCTATTAAAGCCCTGCCCTAAGAACAAAGGAGCATCACAGTTTGGCTCCTGAGTCCTCTCTGTGGTCATGATCGATCAGCCTAAACTAAGAGTTCAAAAAACTTGAATCATATCTGAGATAAATATATGAGTAGTCAATGCACAGCTGTTCATACACCCCAACATTTTGGGGGTTCATCTGGGATAGCCCCCTACCCTGGAAAATACCCCTCAGATATTATTAAACACTATAAAAGCCATCCAGTTCCCTCCATGAAGAGGTAAGTGTACTGTACCTGTGCAGTTCTGAGTCTGTTTTTCTGGTTTTGCTCTAGACCTCTGGGGACTCAGATAAGAAGTTGCATTCTACATCACTCTTTGAGCCAGGGGACACCAGAGGATGCTCTGGTTCCCTGTTGGGTGAAAGGGGACAAATTAAAATCCACCCCTTCAGACTCTATAGTCAGAGAATTCCAACATGCAGTGTGGTGTTTGCTTTTGAAAACCAGTTCTGTCAGTGTCTGTCTTTTGCTTTCAGTTTGTTTGCTGGCACCATTATCCTCAATTTTCAATTCTATTAGGTGGGGGCAATACTCCCCTACCTTTGGCACCCTTCTTGAGGTAATTCTGTGCCAATCCCAGGATTTACAGAAAGCTACCAACCTGTCCAGCAAGCAAGTCTTTCCTGGTAAACTCAGAACCCTTTGTGAATTTAAGTGGCTTTCCCTTGCCACAGATGGCCACCTGAAGGCTCTTTTAAGATTCCCAATACCCTTCCCATCAAGGTCGGTGTTTTCCATTGGCCCAGTCACCCCTGAGCCCCTCTGCCTGTCACACGGCAGCAGAGGAGGCAGCCGCCATCTCAACTACCCTTCTCACTTCCTTATCCCCAACCCGGACACTCACCACACACCTCCTGTTCTCTCTAGAGGGAGGACATATTTATCTGATGCCACACATACCTGGGCAGCGAGCAACAGTTGCCAACTGGACTTAAGATCCACTCAGCTAAAGGAAAATCATACTTGTTCCTAGAAAAATAGCCAACTGTCTTGGGCCTAGTGATACCATGGATCTTCAAGAACCTAGTGCTGCCATCTTACTAGACCAGTATAATACTTTTGTGAATCTTATTCTTACACCACAGACAAATGTAGCTCTCATCCCTCATTAGAGAAGCTTCTCTCTACAACCAACAAAGATCATTAGAGAAAGCTACAACAGATCATAATGCAGAGATCAACTGACATAGGGTGCCCAGCCACAATGGACACATCTACAACATAACTCCTGTGCCTTAGGCTCAGGAAACATGGCAGAAGATGGGGTATAAAATCTCTAAGAGTCAGTGGAACAAGTCGGCTGTGAGATAACAGAGAAACCTTGAAATAACAGAGAAACCATATGCATAATGGCATAATAATAATAATAATAATAATAATAATAATAATAATAATAATGTTGCCTAAACAAGACCTGAACTTCAACAAAAACAATAGTCATGTTAACATGGTATTGGGAAATCTCATAGGGCCCCACTGCTAGACTAAGAATTATAGGCAATTTAGGAACACTGAGAGATGAAGAACTAGACTGTCCCAGGGAGGATATCCATAACTGATTATCCAATATAAAGTAGTCAACCACGAAATCATATGTACACAACAGCAAATGGAGTCTTGAGGAGATATAGATAGATGACAGAGAGAGATGCAGATGTCCATATAGCTTTATAGGAACATATACATAAATGTATACATGTATAGCCATAAGAAAAGAGGGTACCAGCTTGAGGTGGGGAGGGTGCATGAGGGCGGTTAAAAGGCGGAAAGAGGAGGGAGCAATGTAATACACTTAATTATATAAGTGTCACTTACCAAAAAGTAGGCTAGCAAAAGATAAAACTATTTCCACAGCTTAATTTCAACTGCCAATGAACCTTTATGGGCTCAAGGGTGTTACCCACCCAGCCACACTTTTATTATAGCCATATTTTAAGATTGGAGCACAAACCAAGGCTTATGTAAGTTATTTCCTTAAAATAAACAACATCAGAGTGACAAATGACACAGGCTATTTTTAAAATTAAATATGTATATGCATATATATTTCAAAAGTTTCTGGTGTGAAGGACAGATCCATCTTCACCACACTGATGATTAATTAAGGAAATTTCTACTCCATTTACTATTCATCTTTAGGGTCAGAAGAACTAAAGTACCATTGAGATAATTAATGCTGAAACTAAACATACAAATGTTGCATATTATGATTCATCACTACAGCTTAAAAGCTTCTTACTAATGATATTTAGGCAGTGCAGAGCATTGCTGCTTTCCTCTGAATGGTGACAGGTGCTTAGTGTTTTGGGGCAGTAACCTCTTTGAGATAAATACAGTTAGTCTTCAATGCTGCTAAAAAAATTTAGCCTTCCTTCTCTTCACACAAGTCCTCCAGTCAAGTTTAACCATTTGTTTCTACAAACTTTTAGAAGTATTACTCTCAAATTTCCAAGGGTTATTCCCTCATTCAATAAAGTACCAAAAATAAATATCAGCAGAAATGAATATAATATGAATCACACTGGAGACCTTGATGTAAAGACTTATATGATTAAATAGTTGATGGGTGAATGTATAAACACTTTGATAGGCTTACAATAAGTGCAATGAAACCAAGTATCTAGGTCTTTTAACCAATATTGTAAATGTTGCTATATTTTCCATTTTAAAATATTCTCCCAATAAAAAGCAGATCATCCATCATGATCAAGAAGGCTTCATCCCAGAGATGTACATATGGCTCAACATAAGTAAACTTATATAGATAAACCTCCATATAAACAAACTGAAAGAAAAAACACATGATCATCCAATGCTGAAAAGGCCTTTGACAAAATCCAACTACACTTCATGATAAAAATCTTAGCAAGATCAGAGATACAAAGTATGTAATTAAACATAATAAAAGTAATTTGCAGCAAGTCAATAGCCAACATCAAATTAAATTAAGAGAAACTTAAAATAATCCCACTGAAATCAGGGACAAAACAATGCTGTCCACCTCTCTATGTCTATTCCATATAGTACTGGAGCTCAAGCTAGAGCAATAAGACAACTAAAGAAGATAAAGGGGATGCAAATGGGAAAGGAAAAGTAAAAGTATCACTATTTGAAGTTGATAAAATAATAAGCATATGCATACCAGGGAACTCCTACAGCTGATAAACTCCTTCAGCAAAGTGGCTAGATACAAGATTAACTCAAAAAAATCAGAAGCCTTCTTATATATAAAGGGCAAATGGTAGAGAAAGAAGTCAGGGAAACAACACCCTTCACAATAGTACAAATTATATAAAATATCTTGGTGTAACTCAATCCAAACAAGTGAAAGACCTGTATGACAAGAACTTCAAGTCTCTGAAGAAATTGAAGAAGATATCAGAAGATAGAAAGACCTCCATGCTTATGGTAAAATTAACATAGTAAAAAAAATGGCCATTTTACAAAAAGTAATCTACTGACTCAATGCAATCCACATCAAAATTCCAACACAATTCTTTTTTGTTTGTTTTTGGTTTTTGTTTTTGTTTTTCGAAACAGGGTTTCTCTGTATAGCCCTGGCTGCCCTGGAACTCATTCTGTAGACCAGGCTGGCCTCAAACTCAGAAATCCGCCTGCCTCTGCCTCCCGAGTGCTGGGATTAAAGGCATGCGCCACCACTGCCCGGCCCAACACAATTCTTTACAGATCTTGAAAGAACAATACTCAACTTCATATGGGGAAAAAAAAGCAGGATAGCTAAAACAATCATGTACAATAAAAGAACTTCTAGAGGTATCACCATGCCTGATTTCAAGCTCTAGTAAAGTGTTGTTGTAATAACAACCACATGGTGTTGGCATAAAAACAGACAGGTTGACCAATGGAAATGAATTAAATGGCCAGATGTAAATCTAAATATCTAAGGCCATCTGGTCTTTGATAAAGAAGCCAAAATTATACATCTTCAACAAGTTGTGCTGGTCTGATTGGATGTTGACGTGCAAAGGAATGCAAACAGATCCATATCTATCACTCTGCAAAAAACTCAAGTCCAAGTGGGTCAAAGGCCTAAATATAAAACCAGATATGCCAAACCTTTTAAAAGAGAAAATGGAGAATTGACTTAAATACATTGGCACATGAGACAACTTTCTGAATTGACTACTAGTAGCTCTGGAACTAAGATCAATAATTAATGAATGAGACCTCATGAAACTGAAAAGCTTCTGTAAGGCAAAGAACACTATCAGTAGGACAAAACAGCAACCATAGAATGGGAAAAGATCTTCACCAAACTCAACATCTGACAGATAGCTACTATCTAAAATATATAAAGAACTCAAAAAAGTATGCATCAACAAACCAAATAATCCAATTTAAAAATGGGGTACAGATCTAAACAGAAAATTCTCGACAAAGGAATTACAAATAGCTGAGAAGCATTTAAAGAAATGTCCTTAGCCATAAGGAAAATGCAAATCAAAATTACTCTGAGATTTCATCTTACACTTGTCTGAATGGCTAAGATCAAAAACACAAGTTTCAGCTCATGCTGGTGAGGATGTGGGCAAGGAGAACACTCCTCCATTGCTGACGGGAGTGCAAATTTATAAACTTATACAGCCACCTTAGAAATCAATACAGTGGTTTCTTAGAAGATGGGGCACTGATCTACCTCTAAACCCAGCTAAACCACTCCTGGGTATATACCCAAGAGACACTCCTTCATACCACAAAGAAACTTGCTCAATTATGTTTAAACAACTTTCTTTGTAATAGTTGCGGACTGTAAACAACCTAAATGTCCTTCAAATGAATAATAGATTAAGAAAATGTGGCACATACACACAATGAAGTATTATACAAATGTTGAAAACAACAACATCATGAAATTAGCAGGCAAATAGATGGAACTATAAAAAAGTCATCCTGGATGAGGTAACCCAGACACAGACAGACACAGTATATACTTACTTATTCCTGGATATTAACTGCAAAGTAATGGGTAATCATGCTACAACCTCACAGATCTAGAGAGGATAAGTAAAAAAGAGGGCTGGCTCAGGAGGGAATGTGTGGATCTTCCTGGGAAGGGAAAATAGATTTTGTGGGTGGACTAGGGTGTATAGAGACAGGGAACATGAGGCTTCAGGTGAGGAAGAAATGGAGGAAGAGACCACTGGAAGAGACAACTGGAGGGGGCAAAAACTTAGGGCAAGGTAGAAACATAATACAATGGAAACTTCCAGGAATCCATCAGGGTGACCCTAGCTAATACAGCTAGTAATGAGGTTTACAGAGCCTGAACTAGCCAAATCCTACAGCCAGGCAAGACTGCCAGTGAAGTTTGGGATACCAGCCTAGCCACAAGATCTTTGACCTACAATCTGCCCTGCTAGCACAGTGTACTGAGGTAAAGATGACAGAGAAGTGTGGAAGTGACTAACCAGCATGAGACCCAGATCATGAGAGGGAGCCCAGCCCTGACATTGCCTGAAGGACTAGAAACCAGAGGCCTGTTGTCCCAGAGACCTAGGATAGAAACAAACACAACTGGCAAAATAAAAGTCAAGGAAATGATTCTTAATGATATTCTGTTATACTCATAGATTGGTTCCATACACAACTTTCATTAGAGAAGATTCATCCAGCAACTGATGGAAGCAGATGCAGAGACCTACAGGCAAACAATAGGTAGAGTTCAAGGAATTCTGCTGAAGGAGGGAAGAAAGGTTTATGTGAGCCAGAGTGGTCTAGGGCACCACAAGAAAACCCACAGAAGCAACAAACTTGAACTCACAGGGGCTCACTGAGACTGAACTAACAATAAGGGAGCCTGCAGGTGTCTAACTTAGGCCCTCTGCCATACACGTTGTAATTGCACAGCTTGGTGTTCTTATGGAACTCAGAAATATTCCATCACAAAATCAAATTTACACAATATCTTTCCACAAATCCAGCCCTAGAAAGGATAATAGATGGAAAATGCCAACTCAAGGAGGGAAACTACACCCTAAAAAACAAGAAAGTAATCTTCCTTCAACAAACCCAAAAAAAGAAACCCACACAAACATAAAAATAACATCAAAAATAATAGGAATCAACAATCACTATTCCTTAATATCTCTTAACATCAATGGACTCAACTCCCCAATAAAAAGACATAGACAAAGACACTGGTTACAGAAACAGAACCCAGCATTTTGCTGCATACAGGAAACACACCTCAGTGTCAAAGACAAACACTACCTCAGAGTACATGGCTGAAAAAGAATTTTCCAAGCAAATGGTCCCAAGAAACAAGCTGGAGTGGCCATTCTAATATCGGATAAAATTGACTTTCAACCAAAAGTCATCAAAAGAGATAAGGAAGGACACTTTATACTCATCAAAGGAAAAATAAACCAAGAAAAACTCTCAATTCTGAACTTCTATGCTCCAAATGCAAAGGCATCCACATTTATAAAAGAAAGTTATTAAAGCTCAAAGCATACATTGCACCTCACACAATAATAGTGGGAGACTTCAACGCCCCACTCTCAGAAATTGAACAGATCATGGAAACACAAACTAAACAGAGACAATGAAACTAACAGAAGTTATGGACCAAATGGATTTAACAGATATTTACAGAACATTTCATCCTATATGAAAACAATATACCTTCTTCTCAGCACCTCTTGGTAACTTCTCCAAAACTGACCATATAATCAGACCTCAACAGATATAAAAAGACTGAAATAATCACATGCCTCCTATCAGATCATTACAGATTAAAGCTGGTCTTCAATGGCAACAACAACAACAGAAAGCCCACATATATATAGAAGCTGAACAATGTTCTACTCAATGATAACTTGGTCAAGGAAGAAATAAAGAAAGAAATTAAAGACATCCTAGAATTTAATGAAAATGAAAGTACAACATACCCAAACCTATGGGACACAATGAAAGCAGTGTTAAGAGGAAAACTCATAGCTCTGAATTCCTCCAAAAAGAAACTGGAGAGAGCATATACTAGCAGCTTAACAGCACACCTGAAAGCTCTAGAACAAAAAGAAGCTAATACACCCAAGAGGAGTAGAAGGCAGGAAATAATCAAATTAAGAGCTGAAATCAACCAAGTAGAAACTAAAAGAACTATACAAAGAATCAATAAAACCAGGAGCTGGTTCTTTGAGAAAATCAACAAGATAGATAAACCCTTAACCAGACTAACCAGAGAGGAAACAGAGACAATATCCAAATTAACAAAATTAGAAAAGAAAAGTGAGATATAACAACAGATTCTGAGGAAACTCAAAAAATCATCAGATCCTACTACAAAAGCCTATATGCAACAAAATTGGAAAATCTGGAAGAAAAGGACAAGTTTCTAGACAGATACCAAATACCAAAGTTAAATCATGATCAGATAAACCATCTAAACAGTCCAATAACCCTTAAAGAAATAAAAGCAGTCCTTGAAAGTCTCCCAACCAAACAGAGCCCAGTACCAGATGGGTTCAGTGCAGAATTCTACCAGACCGTCAAAGAAGACCTAATACCAATATTCTTCAATCTATTTTACAAAATAGAAACAGAAGGAACACTACCCAATTCATTCTATGAGGCCACAGTTACACTGATAGCAAAACCTCACAAAGACCCAGCAAAGAAAGAGAACTTCAGATCAATTTCCCTTATGAATATCGATGCAAAAATACTCAATAAAATTCTTGCAAACCGAATCCAAGAACATATCAAAACGATCATTCACCATGATCAAGTAGGCTTCAACCCAGGGATTCAGGGATGGTTTAATACTCAGAAATTCATCAGTATAATCCACTACATAAAGAAACTCAAAGAAAAAAATCCACACGATCATTTCATCATATGCTGAAAAATCATTTGACAAAATTCAACATCCCTTCATGATAAAAGTCTTTGAAAGATCAGGAATTCAAGGAGCATACCTAAACATAGTAAAAGCAATATACATCAAACCAGTGGTCAACATCAAACTAAATGAAGAGAAACTTGAAGCATTCCCACTAAAGTCATGGACTAGATAAGGCTGCCCTCTCTCTCTCCCAATCTATTCAATATAGTACTTGAAGTTCTCGCTAGAGCAATTCAACAACAAAAGGAGGTCAAAGGGATACAAATTGGAAAGGAAGAAATCAAAATATCACTATTTGCAGATGATATAATGGTATACTTAAGTGACCCCAAAAACTCCACCAGAGAACTCCTACAGCTGATAAACAACTTCAGCAATGTGGTTGGATATAAAATTAACTCAAACAAATCAGTAGTCTTCCTATACTAAACGGATAAACAGGTTGAGAAAGAAATTAGGGTAACGATACCCTTCACAATAGTCACAAACAATATAAAGTAACTTGGTGTGACCCTACCCAAACAAGTGAAAGATCTGTATGAAACGGACTTCAAGTCTCTGAAGAAAGAAATCAAATAAGACCTCAAAAGATGGAAAGATCGCATATGCTCCTGGATCTACAGGATTAATATAGTAAAAATGACCATCTTGCCAAAAGCAGTCTACAGATTCAGTGTAATCCCCATCAAAATTCCAAAAAACCCAGGATAGCAAAAACTATTCTCAACAATAAAAGAATATCTGGTGAAATCAGCATCCCTGACCTCAACCTCAGAACAATAGTGATAAAAACTGCATGGTAATGATACAGTGACAGGCAGATTGATCAATGGGATAGAATTGAAGACCAAGAAATGAAACCACACATCTACAGTCACTTTATGATTGACAAAGCAGCTAAAACCATCCAGTGGATAAAAGACAGAATTTTCAACAAATGATGCTGGTTCAACTGCTGTTCAACATGTAGAAGAATGTAAATTGATCCATTCCTATCTCCCTGTACAAAGCTCAAGTCCAAGTGGATCAAGGGCCTCCACATAAAACCAGATATACTGAATCTAATAGAAGAGAAAGTGGGGAAAAGTCTCGAACACATGGACACAGGGGAAAATTTCCTGAACAGATCACCAATGTCTTGTGCTCTAAGATCAAGAATCGACAAATGGGACCTCATAAAATTACAAAGCTTCTGTAAGGCAAAGGACACTGTAAATAGGACAAAACGGCAACCTACAGATTGGGAAAAGATCTTTACCAATCCTATATCTGATAGAGGGCTAATATCCAGTATAGACTCCAGAGAACCAAATAACCTTATCAAAAAATGGGGAACAGAGCTAAACAGAGAATTCTCAACTGAGGAAACTCGAATGGCTGAGAAGCACCTAAGGAAATGTTCAACATCCTTAGTCATCAGTGAAATGCAAACCAAAACAACCCTGAGTGAGATTCCACCTCACTCTAGTCAGAATGGCTAAGATCAAAAACTCAAGTGACAGGAGATGTTAGCAAGGATGTGGAGAAAGAGGAACACTCCTCTGTTGCTGGTGGGATTGCAAGCTGGTACAACCACTCTGGAAATCGGTTTGGCAGACTCTCAGGAAATTGAACATAATTCTACCTGAGGACCCAGTTATATCACTCCTGGGCATATACCCAGAAGATGCTCCAACATGTAATAAGGACACATGCTCCACTATGTTCATAGCAGCCTTATTTATAATAGCCAGAAGCTGGAAACAATCCAAATGTTCCTCAACAGATGAATGGATACAGAAAATGTGGTACATTTACACAATGGAATACTACTCAGCTATTAAAAACGACTTCACGAAATTCTTAGGCAAATGGATGGAACTTGAAAATATTATCCTGAGTGAGGTAACTCAGCCACCAAAAAACAAACATGGTGTGTACTCACTGATAAGTGGATATTAGCCCAAAAGTTCAGAATACCCAGGATTCAATTAACAGACCATATGAAGCTTAAGAAAAAGGAAGACCAAAATGTGGATGCTTCAGTGTTTCTTAAAAGCGTGAATGAAATACTCACAGGAGGAAATATGGAGACAAAGTGTGGAGTGAAGACTGAAGGAAAGACCATCCAGAGACTGCCCCACCTGTGGATACATCCCATATACAGCCACCAAACCCAGACACTATTGTGGATGCTGGGAAGTGCTTGCTGATGGAAGCATGATAAGCTGTCTCCTGAGAGGCTCAGACAGAGCTTGACAAATACAGAGGCAGATGCTTGCAGCCAACCACTGGACTGAGCATAGGGTCCAGGATGAAGGAATTGGAGTAGGGACTGAAAGAGCTGAGGGGGTTTTCAGTCCCATCAAGGGAGCAACAGTGTCAACTGGCCAGAGGCCCCCTCCCAGAAGGACCCATGGTGCTGGTCACATATGTGGCAACAGAGGGGTTTGTTGGACATCAGCTGGAGGAGAGACCCTTGGGCTTGAGGGTGTCTGATGCCCCAGTGTAGTAGAATACTAGGGAGGGAAGTCAGGAGTGGGTGGTGGGTGGGAGAGCACCCCCATAGAGGCATGGGAGGGGGAATGGGATAAGGAGTTTCCAAAGGGGAGACCTGGAAAGGGGAAAACATTTGAAATGTAAAAAAAGTAAATATTAAAAAAATGTGCATACACAAAAATCTTCAGTAAATTTTAGAATATTTGGAGAATTTAAATGAAAGAGCCTTAAGAATTAAGAATTGAACAATTTTTATAATTATCCTTTAAATATGTAATTTAAAAACCGGTAAAGTGCAGGATAACTAAAGTAAAAATACCAAACGTCATGCTCCTATAAGTAAGTAATTTAAATGCTATTCATAAACAATGTAGCTCCAGAACTGCTCAAGAATCCAAGTTGAGCTGGAAAGACTGATCACTAGGTAGCAGTTGTAGCAGATCTTTCAGGAGATCTGAGTTTGATTCCCAATATCCACCTCAGATGGCTCATAGTTGTCTATAACTCCAGCTCCGTTGGTCTCTGCAGGCACCTGCAATTACATGCACATGACTTTCCCACCCTACTCTTCCTACACACACATAACTAAGTGATGAACTCAATCTTTTTAAGAGTTTAGTTAAGAACGTCATAGGAACTGTAGAGAAAGATGGTGGTGCAGTGGCTAAGCATTCTTGAAGAGAATCCAGGTTCATTTCCCATTACCCACATGGCAGTTCACAACTGCTTGTAACTCCAGTTTCAGGGACCTGACACCCTCTTCTAACCTCTGCAGGCCCCTCCATGCAGATGGTGCACATGATGCAAATGCACTGAGGCATTTGCCACTGAGGCATACACAAATATAAATGAAAAAGCAGTTTTTAACCCAGAAGAAAAAGAATGAGGGAATAACTGATTGGAAAGAATTTCTGAACATATAACCAGTCCTGAGATCAAAGAAGAATGGAGATGATCATGGTCGCCCAGACAGCATATTTAACCATGGTCTCCAGTTCCCTACTCTGTAGAACACCCTGGCAGCCTATTAGGAACCTTCATCACTATAGATAAAGCTATAGACTCCCTGCAGTTTTGCCTATAATGTATGCATCAGTATTGTCTAGCAAAATATGCAGGAAAGACCCCTATAATTTTTGCTACTGAATCACCAGCAACTATTGACATCCCAGAACAAGGACAATTGCTCCCAACTATGCACGCTATGATGACATACCACGACCATAACTCTTATAAAGGGAAACATCTTATAGAGGCTCCCTTATGGTTCAGAGGTTTAGTCCATTATCATCATGGCAGGAAACATGGTGTCACACAGGCAGACTAGGTTCTGGAGAGGTAGCTGAGAGTTCCACATCTGCACTGTGCTTCTGAAACCTCAAGGGCCAGTCTCATTGACATACTATCTCCAAGAAGGCCACACCTACTCCAACAAGGCCTAATTCTTCCACATAATGCCATTCCCTATGATCCTATGGGGTCATGTTCATTCAAACCACCACAAGAACCAATCTCAGAGCTTCAGTTGTACCACACACATCTCTATGTCCAAACTCCAGAAAACACAAAGGTCCCCGAGTTAAATCATAAAGTGTCTTTACCTAATACTCTATAATCCAGTGATCAAAATGGGTAGGATGAATGATATATTCCAAGTGCTAAAAGAAAAAAAGCCTAACCAAACAAGAATAGGTGATAACATAAGGATAAAGGGTCAATTCATCATTAGAATAAAACTATAAATGCTCATGGGCCCACCACTGTATCTATAAAGCAGTATTGACAGGTTTTTAAGGAGAAAACAGAAAACAGAAAAAAATAATAGTAGATGTCAATGTTTCATTTTCAATAATAGTAACAACATAGAAATTTAATAGGTTAATGACATGACCCAAAAGAAATATCTAAAACCTGCTATCCAACTGCAACAGTATGTGTGTGTGTATGTGTGTGTGTGTGTTCATGTGTGTACACTCGTCTCACACAAACAAAATATCTACAGCATAGAACATCTATGAGAACAAAGAACAACTCTTAATAATGTAAGTGTGTACTCTGATCGCGGTGGACTAAGACTAGAACTGATAGTAAAGGAAACCTGGAAAGGTCGCACGCATGAGAAAAGCAAAGAACAGAGTCCTGGACAACCAAAGTGAGCCAAAGAAGAAATCAAAGAAAGAATTAAAACACCAAACCCTAACATTAAAACTGAAGAAAAAAAGCAAAATAAAATAAAGATGGACGTTTACCAATTAATTCATGTACACACAGAAAATTAATGCACATACAGAAAAGAACCATATAGGTAAATCAAAAATGAAGGGTGAAATATAACTTACATCTCATACAACCAAAAGATGACAAGGAACTACTGTGAAGTTATCTATCATCAAATTTGATAACCTAGAAAAAAGAGATAAATCCTCATTGCACTTAGCCTGCCAAAACTGAGTCACGGATAAATATGAATAGTTAAATACAGAGAAGATAAATTAGCAACCAAAACTCCAAGGGAAGAGCTTTATCCATGACAACTTAAAAATAGTTGATACTGATCAAACTCTTCCAAAAATAAGAATAGTTCCAAACATATTTAACCTTGCAAAAAAACTACAAACACACACACACACACACACACACACACACACACACACACAAATATTACAGGGAAATACCCCTGATGAACACAGATACAAAAAGCTATCAACCAAATCTTAGTTAGGTTCAACAGCATGTTATAAGGATAACATATATATGATGTTTACCCTCAGGATAAGAATAGAAGTCATGTAGATCAATACATATGATACACCATATTAAAGAATGAAGGAGCATCACATCACATAAAAATTTACTCTACCAACGGATTTTTTTGTTATTAAAAAAATCTGCAAAGAAAAAAATGAATGTAAGAAGAAGGTCCTTTTGCATGAGCGGTCCCTTTTAGGGTGGAACAATCATTTCACAGGGTCACCTAAGACCATCAGAAAACACAGATGTTTACATTATGATTTATGACATTATGATTACAACAGCAAAATTACAAAATAAGAAGTAGCAAAAAAATTATGATTGGGGGTCACCACAACATGAGGAAGTAGAGTAAAAGGTCACAGCATTAGGAAAATTGGGGACAACAGTTCTACATTATAAAGGCCATACAATGTTATCATAGCTAACAAATAAACAGAAAAAAAATACAGAAAGCTTTCCTGTAAGATGTAGAATAATACAAAGATACATGCTTACCATTTCTGTTTAATAAACTACTGATATGCATAGCCAGAGCATTTAAGCAGGAAAAGAAATAAGTATGTTCAAATAAAAAAAAAGTAAGTAGAATATTCTATTTGTAGATGGCATATGCTTACTTAGAGAAAATCCCAGACTCTTTAAAAAAAAAAAAAAACTTCAAAAATTAAAAAAATCAATAAAGTTTCAGAAGACCATATAATATATATATATGTCATATATATATATCATATATATATATATTATCAGCATAATCTCTAAGAAAGAATAGTAAGCAGCCTCATTTATAATATTACTGTAATGGATAATCTTGACTGGGTCGACCCAATGAGAGTTAGAATGAATTAGAGACTCTGGCCAGGTCTATGAGTGATTTCTAGAAAGGACTAAATGAGAGAAAGACAGGTTCCAAGACAGCCTAGATATAAAGAGGTCCAAGGAAAAAGCAGCACCAACTGTCTCTGCTTCCCAGTGGTGAGTAGCACACCTACGACTGCTGCATTCTCTACAAGGACTGCAGCTTACTCAGCCTTCCCTCAGGAGCTGAAGACCAGCAACACCCCAGGAATGCCTAAGCCTTAAGTGACAATTGGCACACAGAGGCATCCTCGTGGACTTGCTACCAGGTCCTCTGTATGAACACAGCCGTTAGTCATAGAAGGATATCTAGAAGAGCTCCCTTATAATGTATTACATTTTATCTGCTCTGCTCTGTACGAAAACCTGCTGAGTACAAGTACTAAAAAGAATATTAACACTTAGGAATACACTTAACCAAGAAGATGAAGCAGAAAACTGGAGAACAATGATGAACAAACTGTAAGAAATACAAAAGCTGGAAACTGATCTCATTATCATGGTTCAAGAAGAATGCTTATTTTTTAAATGTGCACACTACCCAAAGCAAGCTACAGTTTCAATATTGACCTTGTCAGAGTGGCAATGGAATTTTTAAATTTAAAAATAAAAAGTAATCAAAAAGTTTCATACACAAAACAACATTCTTGGGCAAGAAAAACAAAGCTAGAAAGATCACATGTCCTGTTTGTTAATTTAGTCACAAAGCTGTAGTAATCCAAAAAGGATGTTACTGACATGAGCACAGACCCACAGACCAGTAAAATGCAACAGTGAACACAGAAGTAAATCCATCCATAAACAAACCACCAATTAGTTTTTAACAAAGATTGTACAGTGCAAAAAGGATAAACTCTTAAACTGTGAGGGACAGATTGCACATTGCAATAATTAAGAATAAAATGTGGCTTGGTGAGACCAGTCTGTGTAAAATCACTTGTGTGGGCCTGTAGAAGAGCCATTCTGAAGGCAGAAGAGCAACTTCCCAAGTTGTCTTTAGACTTTCCATGCCCACCCCCCATCATAAGCACATACGATAATAATAAATTAACGTTCGTTAAAAATAAAATTGTACCTTGATCTCACACATAATAATTAACTTAAAATGAGGGACTGAGAGGGCTGAGTAGTCAGAAGCACTTTCTGCTGTTGTACAGGACCCAGGCTCCATTCTTAGCCCACGCTTGTTACTTTATAGCTAACTGTAACTCCAGTTCCAGAGGTTCCATGGACGCCAGCACGCTTGTGATACACACGCACACATGCAGGCAAACACTAATCTATAGTTCCATGGACGCCAGCA
>JADRCH010000076.1:11867409-11921731 GCA_019843965.1 Rhynchomys soricoides | reverse complement strand
CCAGCACGCATGTGATACACATACACACATGCAGGCAAACACTAATCCATAAAATAAAACATGAACATTCTTTTAAAATTTAACTCAAAATGAATTAAAGTAAACATAAGACATAAAATTATCAGGGAAAGTGAAAAAAAAAATACTTGATATTAGCACGGGCCATGATTTTGTTTCTAGTTTAATATTTAATTACAAATTATATACCTGGAAACATGAGGCTTTTTTTTTTTTTCAAAATGTCACTTAAAACAACAAATGAGTTGACATACATTGATAGGCTGTCTTTTCTATCAATTTAAGCATTGTGTAAGTTCTAAAATTACTTAGTGAAAAAGGATGAAAATTGATACCAGACAATATCAGTTGAGTATGCATTACAAACATGCTTGCATTAACCCTTTAACCTTTGTAGTTCACCTTATCTTCTGATAGAGCTATTGCTCTCAACAGAACCAACACACACACACATACACGCACACACACACACACGCACACGCACACACTCACACACGCACGCACACACACAAGTGGGAGGAGATTATCACCCTACCCCACTGTAAATTATCATACCCCACTGCACTGAGTCATAATCCTTATCAATTGTTATAGCCAGTACCTCTAGATCTCAAATAAAGATTCAGGCATATTGGTCCAACACTTAAGAGTCTGAGGCAGGAGGAGTGTTACAAGTTTAATACTAAGACTTTCTCTCAAACTAAACCAATATTCAAATAAGGAAATCAAAATAAGAAAATAATAATCACAAAATATATAGATTATAACAAAATAAATGACAATACGGTTATTCTAATGAAGGTTTCTCTAGAGCAGTGGTTCTCAATCTTCCTAATGCTGCAACCCTATAATACTGTTCCTGATATTCTTCATGCTGTGGTGACCCCCAACCATAAAATATTTTCACTGCTACTTCATAAATGTAATTCTGCTACTGTTATGAATCAAAATGTAAATATGTATTTTTCAATTGCCTTAGGTGACCCTGTGCAAGGGTCATTTGACACCCAAAGGGATTGTGACCCACATGTAGAGAACCACTGCTCTAAAACAGGAGCAGAATTAATAGAATGAACATATAATACAAAGGGGATTTATTAGATTGGACTATAGAATATGGGTTGAGTAAGCCCAACAAAGGCTGTTTGCATACAGTAGAGGCTAGAATCTATTCAAGGAACTAGACTGAATGTCTCAGTAGTCACAATTTAGCACTGAAGACCTGGGGAATTCCAGGAGAACATGTCTTCAGTCTACACTGGAAGGCCAAAGACAGTAGATTTCAATGTCATCCAAGGATGGAAGCAGCAGCATCCAGAGCATATGAATAAGTGTACTAGCCAGCAAGGAACAAAAACAGGCAGGCAAAAGTGCACTGATTTTTCTCTCATCCCACTTATATGTAAGTTGCCAATGGCGGGTACTGCCCACTCTAGAAGAGGGTTTTCCTTGCCTCAGTTAAATCTTTCCAGGAAATATTCTTACAGACCCATCCATGGGAGTATCTCTTAGTTGATTCCAGATCCAAACAAGCTGGAAACCAAGATTAAACCATCACAGTTGTATATGATACCTATTCAACAACTACCTTAAAATATACAAAATATCAAGCTGAAAAAAAAACCTACTAAGCTAATTGTGTAGTATTCCCCCAGGACATGACAGGACCATCAGCCATCAAGAAGTGGAGTTACTGAGGTAATCTGGAGCGTACCTTGGCCTGCCGTCATAGCAGAGGAATAAAGAGAACACATTGGCAGCTAGGCCTATGGCAATGGCTGCTGGCACTCCTTCACAGATGAGAGAATAGGCACAAGACCTTCCCTCACCAGAGATTCCAGTCACCACTAACTCCTGCCTCAGCCCCACATGGTCTTTGATAGGGGCTAGGAGAAAAGCTGGGGTGAGGACTCTTTGGTGATACACAGGCAACAAGCTTTCAGTCAAAGGGCACAGAAGATTACTTACTAGACAGACTACAGGCCTAATAAAAATGCCATAATCTAAAGTGTGCTTTGAAGCAATGATTTATTTTAAAAGAGGAAAAGGACCTCAAATACCTATGTTCTAGTTTCCTTTCTGTGATAAACACCATTCACAAAAGCAACTTAAGAAAGAAAAGGGTTTCTTTTACTTCCAGGTCACAGTTCATCACTGAGGGAAAACAAGGTATGAATTCAATCAAGAACTGATGCAGAACCATGGAGGAATAATACTGACTGGCTCATGCTTAGCTACCTTTCTTGTAAACTCAGACCCACCTACCTAAGTATGGTGGCTGGGGACTAGACCCTCCCAGATCAATAATCAGTAAAGATAATCTCTCCTAGACATGGCCACAAGCCAATCTGATCTTGGCAATTCCTCCACTGAAGTTAATTATTCCAAGATAACTCTCAGTTGTGTCAAGTTAACAATAAGAACTAACTAGTACAACCTACAACCAATAAGAAATTCTACTTTCTATAAACACTTAAGAAAAATATAATGCACATAATATTTGGTGTTTATATATTATTATTATTATTAATTATTATTATTAAAATTAAAAGTTGGTTTCCAATGATATAATGAACTTCTATTTAAAATAGAATTTTAAAACTATTGTATGTCTCTCTCTAGAAATCAAAATATCAAATAATATGAATATCCTTTTCATAATGTTTATCCAACTCCATTGCAAATTTTCCGTTTCTATAAATGCCTTCCCTCTGACAGCATTAATGGCTAAATGGAGAGCTTTCTTCCTTTCACTAAGCAGTAACTGACAACTGACATTCAGTTAATAACTGTCAACACCGTTTGCTATGTGGCCATGTTCTCTTTGCAACATTGCATCTCTTTGCAAGTATCTCCTAGACACTTAAGCAAACAACTATACACTTCCTCCAAATCTCCATTAACTTAACCTCAAGTTTTCTGCTGGTGACTTCTAGTCTGGATTTCACAGTGTTCCCTCACTTATTGTCTTACAGTCTTGCTTTGTTTCAAAGTGAAGGTGCAAAACAGACCGATTTTGAAAAAGAAATCAGTATGATGTTCACAGCTGATACAGTCAGAGCCAAGATGAAGGATTTAGAAGTCAACGACAAAGAAGCATTACTAGGTTTGAGTGACACTGCAAAGGAAAAAGGGACTGAACTTGGAAATTGATTTTCTGTTAGAAAAGAGGCTAAAAAGTATCAAAGATTACCCTCAAGATATGAAATTCAGAGGGAAGGAAGAAAATAGCCTGTTAGTGGCAGTGAGAAAGTTAGTAGTAAAGTAACTCCAAAAGGACTCCAGTTAAGCTCTACACACAACATACTAAGTTTGAAAAGCTCCACGGGGCATGACTTAGAAATGCCAAAGGCAATGGGTACATAAAGATGGAAGGAAAAGTCCACGGCAGAAGATAAAATACGGATCTCAAACCTAATGCATATAAAGTAAAAGAAATGCAAGTCACTATTCCAAGATTTTTTTTTTCGGATGTGCAAAATAACAAAAGTTTGAAAATATATTATATCCAGAATGTAGCACAAATAGGCATCTACTTGTGTCGCTGTTAGAAGTTTTATGTAGGGTCTGGTGTGTGTGTGTGTTGGAAGTATTGAGTATTATGTCTAGGACCCTGTACATGCTAAGCAATCATTCTACCACTGAGCTACATCCTCAGCCAAAATAACTCATAATTACAATTGTCTGCAGCTTTTGGTCCAAGTGCTTAGGTCATGTACTGCTGAATCAAAAATCAACTAAGATTTAACAATTTAAAACAACAAACAACAAGTGATGAACTCTGGACATGACAGTATTAAAAGTTCCTCAAGGGGCTAGAGAGATTGCTCAGTGGTTACGAGCACAGGCTGCTCTTTCAGAGGACCCAGGTTCAATTCCCAGCAGTTGCCGGCCTGGCCTGTGTACCAGGTGCTGCCCATGGGCATGGACTGGAGATGCCAAAGAGTTCCAGCTCTCCAAGGGGAGGCAGAAGCAAGGTGGACTGCTGGGTCTATTTGGAGGCTGCAGCTGCCCCAGAGTTGGTGGCAGGCTGCGAGATGTAGCAGGCAGCTATGGGCCCTGGTCCTGGCCACCAAGCAGAAAGTGTATGTGATCAGGCTTCCACACCCAACTGGTTGAGCCTGGTTGAGGTCCAACAATGAAAGCTTAGGGAGGGAAAATTCTTCCCTGGAGTATTACAGTTGAATAAGACAGGCACTCTCATAAGATCTTTGGTGACTCATGTATTTTATTCCTTGTGGGTAGGACCTTATAAACATTTGGGAGTGGGCTGGGTTCTAGAGGCAAATGCTTTCTATTGGCTGTCTTATATGTTAGGGATGCCTCATCTGCATGCGGAAAGACTTCAGGTGTGATCCCTATGTGACTGACTGTCATAGTCCTCTCAATGGCATGTCATGGACATGTGTTCTAGGACAGGAACCTGGTCTGGAGTAGGTTTAAACAACTACCATTCTCAATTATGAGAATTTCAGGAGTTCCTGAATCTGCTTGACCTTACCAGGTTTTCTGTCTGTAACCATGGTCCACTGCCCCATAAGCACCCACATGATAGCTCACAACTGTCTGTACCTCCAGTTCCAGGGGATCTGATACCCTCACACAGACATATATGCAGGCAAAACATTAATGCACAGAAAATAAAAATAAATACATTATTTTTAAAAAAGAAAGTGAAATTGGTGAAACATATAACATAAAATAGTCCTGGGGCAAAGATGTAAGAAAACACATCTATTTAAGAAAATTAAATACAAAATAAAAAGCAAGGGCCTGTGTAATATCTGCATCAAGACAGACCCCTCCTTGTCATTTCAGCTCAGCAGCATGGGAAACATACCTTAGCTGCAAGCCAAAAACAGCTCCCTCATCTTCCCAGAGGAAGTGTCCATATTTCTCCTCTTGTTCCAGAGAACTCATACTTATGCCAAGTGCAGCCATGATAGAGTAGAGATGTAAGGACTCCACCCTTTGTCCATCCCTATCTCATGGCACAGTGCCTCTGCTTTGGGTTAACATGGAGACTCAAGAAGAAAAGGAAGATGAGGAGGAGGAAGGGAAGGAGTTAGAGGAGCTGGGGATGGACATGATGTTAATACACTGCAATCTGTGTAATTACCGTGAAATTACAAACAAGCAAAAATATCTTAAGAAACAAAGACGATGCTAAAAAAACAAAAGATGTTTAAAAATTGTAATCAGATTATTCTATTAAAGATCACTTTCAAAAGAAAAAATCAAATATGTAATTTTAGAAGTAAAAATTTTATTTATAAAGTTGAAAATTCAAATAAAATGCAGGGTATTAGTTCAGTTGAGGTGCTATTTAGAGAAAACTGATAGTACAGATTGATTGACAGTAGGCCATGTGAGGGAATGTCTTCAAGGGTCCGAGCTATTGTTGAAAGCTTCCTTTTGTGGAGTCTGGTTACTAAGGGGAATATTGAAAGTGTTTTTTTGTCTTAATTAATGTATTAGGTCATATAGCCACTTCCACTGTACATGTCTCTTCTCACGATGTATCTAATTTTAAGCATAGATCACAAAAATTACTATTATAGGCCCCAGATGCAATCTGGTAACATTAGTAGCTATTGAGTTGATGAACCATTGTGGGATTATGCTGAGGGGTTTCCAGTCAAAGACATGTAGTTATGTCTCTTGGGATTAGATCGTCTACAATATTAGGGTCGAAGAGGCGTTCATTTCTGCTGGGCTTCCCTGGTTCCTTAGTAAGATAGAGATGTCTTGGTAGAGGACTATGCATGTCCTCACAAATGGAGCCTCAGCTCATTTTTCTGTCTTTTGCAGGAAATATTTAACTGAAGGATAGTGTTAAATATAGTCATGGTCATTTAGGAGCCAACTCTCTCTGTTCCTCAATTTTTATTAGAGTCAGACAATGTTAAAATACAACATGGTGCCACAAATTTTTATTGATGATCGAGGCAATACCTTACAGGAGAGTCAGACAGAAGAGCAGGAGCAGTTTCTCATAAAAATCTTCAATGAAGAGAAGAGGAGGAATGGAGAGGAAGAGAGAAAATGGAGAACTTTTGGCCTGGTACTTCTGAAAGGATTTCCCCTGAAGATGGAAGAACAGGGCATATGATCCCAGGGTGTCCCTTTATGTAATTCCTTCTCAAGACAGTGAACGTCTTTATTCTAAGCATAGATGGACATAGTGCAATATCACTTTTGTTTCCTTAGACTTGGGGCTGAGTTCCTCCATAACCTATGTCATCTTTCCAACTATGGCACCCTGCGAAGAAGCAGAGGCTCTGGCATCCTCCTGCTGACCTCCTTCCAGGAATCCTCTTGTGAAAGATGCTGCTGACTAAGGTGGGGTCATTGCCTGAATGACAAGTCAAAGGGGCTGTGAGAGCTACAAGCATAAGAAGCATTAGAAGTCTTGTCTTACTATAATCATTATAATCCAGTCTCGGCACTCCAACAAGTGTCACCACCTGAGGACAAGGTGGAAACACCAGTTTCCTCAGTCTTTGGGTAGGAAATGGAAGTGGGGCAATCCATAGATGTTTCATAAGTATGATACAAATACGAGTTTATATTGTAGGAAGGCCAGGGACTCTGAACCCTAGAGTTTAGAATGAAAAGGACTAGAAATTAGGAGAATTTTGAGTAGTAAGATACTCACTTCCTGGCCAGCTTGCCAAATACATTACCAGTGGTCAGGGTCAGAGTTGAGCACTTCTAGATTGTTGACCTGTTACTGAAAGAACTGGAAATCAGGCTCTCACCCCTGGTTCTGGCAATGTCCCTGGCAGCCTACTTTAAGCTTGCCTGTAGTGTGCACACACACATACCCCTCACCAAGCAATGCATCTAACAATGCCAAAAGCCCCCCAAACTTCTCCCTGCATCTGGCTACCTGTGCTCCCACCTCCAAACACACACACACAGAGAACTCCAACCAATACTCCTAATAATAATCTAATTATTATTATAATTATATAAATATATAAATATATAAAAGGTATTAATTATACCTTTTCAAGGGTATTCCCAATGAATCAAGTACAAACAGACGGGCCAATCTGACCTAAACTGGTTTTGGATGCATGTAAGGCAAACTGTGTTGTCCAAGTGAACTCTCAAGCCTATGCACAGTTGGGTGTGCATGTGATGAAAATGAGAGGCATACGGGAAGGGCAGACACAGTGGGAAAAATGAATGTATGGTTTAACTGTCATTCAAAAATAAAAATCTTCCTTCGCTATGTTCTTAAATTTCACTGGAATTCCAATAGTGTTTGGTCCTTGTGGGTTCTTCTGTTGGTCTTGGCAGCATAAATTAACTCTATAAACTATACTATCACTTAGTTACAAATAAAACTGTCTGGTTTGTTTTGCAATCTGTGTGAACACTTATTCAGTTCTTTCAATAAGCAACCAAGAAACTGGTAACATCCAGCCTAGACCCCAACCACATTCAGTAATAACACTTTACAAAGAAAAGCACAAAGAATGACAACTATAAACTCCAGGGCAGTGGTGAACATGGTCTGAGCAAAACTAAGCTTAGATATGGTCATACCTAAACAGAGCATAATTTGTATAATTAATGGTAATTAATTAGTTGGGGTCAAATAATAGATTAACATTCTGTATTCTGTTTGCCTTTAATGTTTAGAACATTCCTTTTTGAAAGATTCAGGTTGAATGACAGAGTTTGCACTTGTAAACGAATGTAAATATGCTCCCTGGGTCTCCAGAAAATATTTACATAGTCATAACTTAGAAACTGCACTAACAGGTTTCCAACTTTAAAAATCAACTCAAAAGTTAAGACATTTCATAGAGGGATCTATGAACTACAACATCAGAATTATCTGGGAAAGTTCATTTTTAGAAAGATTCTCAGATCCCACCCTAGAGATTTGCTGCAGTGTGTGTGTGTGTGTGTGTGTGTGTGTGTGTGTGTATAAGAATAGCATTTTAAACAATTTTTTCAGTTATATGTTGAGTGATGTTAGTCTTAGTTGTTGTTTTAGTGTTTCCATTGCTGTGAAGAGACACCATGACCACAGCAAGTTTTATACAGGAAACCATTTATTGGGGCTGGTTTACTTATCCATCATAGTAGGAAGCATGGCAGTGTCCAGGTAGACATGGTAATGGAGATAGAGCTTAGAGTTCCACATCCTTTTCCATAGGCAGTAGAAGGAGCCTGTGTGCCACACTGGGTGGAGCTTGAGCATATATGAGCTCAAAGCCCACCCCCACAGTGACACACTTCCTCCAACAAGGCCACACCTCCTAATAGTGCCACTCCCTATGGCCAAGAATTCAGACACACGAGTCTATGGGGCCAAACCTATTCAAACCACCTCAGTTGTATTATTCGGGATTCTCTAGAGAAACAGAAATGATATGATATATGCATATTAAAAGAGAATTTATTAGGCTGGTTTACACAATATGGCTGGAGTTGTCCCACACCATCTGTATCATACCACAGAAGCTGAGAAACCAGACGTTTCCCAGTCCATGAGGCTGGATCCTCAGCACTCCTAATATGGTACTAAAAGCCTGGAGTGTTCCTAGACAGTTTCTGATCTTCAGTCCATGTTTGAAACCCAAAAAGCAAAGGAATCAGCAGTAGCAGCAACAGGGTCAATGAATGTGTTGACAAGAGCAAATGTAAAGAGGCAAAAGCAAAGCTCTTCTTCCTCCATGTCCTTTTATCTGGGATTTCACCAAAAGATGCCACCCACATTTAGGGTGGGTCTTCCCACTTAAAAGAAATATGATCCAGAAATACCTCAATGAATGCCCAGTTCCAGACCTAGCCAAATTGACAATCCAGACTAGTCATCAAGAGACAAGCCTCTGGGCAACACCTTAAGGGTACCTCCAGTAAGGATAAAGTTAGTAGAGAAAATCTTCCCTCAGACTACACAGTACCTCCTATATATAAAGAGGTCCACAGAAACCGCTGCTTTTGTCTGCTCATCTCTACTCCTTGCTGATCTACTCTGTAGCTGCTATTGCTCCTACAATTTCACAGTGATCTGGGAAGCTAGCTTCTTTGGCTTTCTGACGGCCTTCAGCAGCACCCTATGTATTCAGCCTCATTGACTGAGCTGCTGCCATGTTCTCAGCCTTTCTACTGTGTACACATTGTTAGATTACACTGCTCACATTGTGTACACCAGTCTAATCAATCTTGTAAAATATATATTCATTTTATTAGTTCTGTTCCTCTAGAGAACTCTTACTAACTATATACAAATTATATTCACATTTTGAAAATCATAGCTATAAAGAAATATTCTCCAAAAATCTTATTATACATCTTAACAACCATAGCTTTTGAGTTTGAGTTGCACCTCCAATATATATTTATTTATAAAATATACATATATATATATATTTCATATATATGCTTTTCTACAAATATAAATATTAGTATATATTAAAAGTATAAAATGAAAATTATAAATGATGAGAAAATAGCCTTGTGATATTTCATTGTTTACTTCTGCTCAACCAAAAAAGCAAGTAAAACCTGAAGATAATTTTTTAAGTTAGAAAAAAATATTAAGAAGAAAGAAGAATGAGGAATAAGATCACAGAAATATCAATTCAACAGCCAAAACTTTTCAAGACTTACACTGCTTCACATTAAAAATGGGAAAAATTTAATCTCAGTATACCAAAGAAGCAACCTGGGAGCTTCAACAAAAGACATAATTCTGATCATCAAAGGGGAAGTGTGAGTGATGAACTGGACATACAAGCCAATGAGGAAGAGCCGATTACAATATTTTAGGGGTCTACAATAATCAAGGATGGTAAAATTAGGCATGGCCGGCATGTATCAGAGATCTTACCATGAAAAATAACATACAATTTTAGAACAACTCCAGAGCTAGAGACTCCAAGCAAGAACACGGCTTAAGTCATGGAGAAGGATACACAGGTTAAAGGAGCTCGATTCCAGCAAAGAAACAAGAGGATGAAACGATATCCATATGCTTAGCTTCCCATTTAGGAAGCATAATGAAATCCATTTAATAGGAAAGCAAGAGTGTTAATCACTATGCTAAATATCAGGGGACAAATACACACTAAATGTGTGATGAGGAGAACCAGCATCACTCCGATGTTTCTAATGACCATGGAGAGACACCATAATCTACAGTTAAATGACTGAGCATCCCTATAGGGCAATATTGAATAAATGAAAACTTTCAACTTATTCCTCAACTTCCTCTACTCCGGCAAAGTCATCTCAGGTTTCAAGTACACACCGCAATTACGTAATGAGGAGAACTGAGTCAGCTGAGGAAGTTCTCTTTCAGGGAGGCCTGTCAAGTTTGAAACCAGACAACTCCCAAATCTAAGCCATAGATTTCTCTTACCAGCTAAATACTCCTATGTCAGAATATGAGGAAGACCTACATAGCAAGTGCAAGGTCAGTGCGGGCTACTTGAGACCCCCGTGTGTGTGTGTGTGTGTGTGTGTGTGTGTGTGTGTGTGTGTGTGTGTAGGAAAGAGGCCCTGTATGTACTTGGAGAATCTGGCATTTCTTGTTATAAATCTACTAATTATAATGATGTGATTATGCTCAATTGTCACTTGGAAATCAAATTAATCTTTTGGGGGGCATTGATAGTTTTAAACTTTATACTGAAGATAAACAAATCCAACAAACACAACACTCACGGAAAAAAATAATAATTTAAAAGCTCACCTTTCCACCACCAAACTGACAGTTTGAGTGAGATCTGGATTCGTTGCCTGAAGACGTTTCCACAGAGACCATACAAACTCTTTGTCAGCCTTAAGGAAATAAAACACATTTTAAATGCACTGTTTTGTATTCATAAGAGATATTATATTATGTTAAATTTAAATATGAAAAAATTATTTTACCATGATGTCTATAATTACACCAGTGAGTCCTTTTAAAGTATATCGGGAAGGGGCTGGAGTGATGGCAAAGTGGATAAAAGCACTTGTTGCTCTTCTAGAGGACAGAGGTTCAATGCCTACAACCCACATGGTGGCTTACAAACATCTGAAACTCCAGTCTCAGGGCATCTGATGCCCACTTTTTGTTTCCTTGGACATTGCAGACATATAATACATAATACATGATGTGCACGCAGGCAAAGTACCCATACACACAAAAAATAAAAAACCAAAAAGAAAAAAAAAACAACTTTTTAAAGTGTGGTAGGAAAGCCTTAATTTAAAAATGTCTTACACTGATAGCCTGCACTCTAATATTGATAGTGCTGCCTCCACACCCACGTTTTGTGGTGCAAATACCAAAACCAACGTGTACTTACTCTCAGAGAAAACTGATCTTCACCTGCTGCAGTCTTCCAGCTCCCTGAACCACAAAACCCCACAAAAGAACTGACTACCTTTTCTGCCTCTACTTTCCCACCCCATTTATTCTGAAATGTCTTCCAATAAGATTTCCTTACCAGGAGAATTGAGAAGCTATAGACAGTTGATGGCTTCTGGGGGAGGAAAGTCAGTGTTCTTTAAGCATGTGGCCGCTGGGAAGTCAACTTTAGTGTACAGGTTCACACAGGAGTATATATGGTCAGCATAAGTTGGACGGAATATGTGTGTGTGTGTGTGTGTGTGTGTGTGTGTGTGTGTGTGTGTGAGAGAGAGAGAGAGAGAGAGAGAGAGAGAGAGAGAGAGGATAAATATGAATGGGGCATGCTCTTGCCACAGTGTTGCTTCTCTCCTACCACTGCGGGATATGGGAATCAAGCAGCACTCTTGCCCACTAAGTTATCTTGCCAACTGTCCTAGTTTGTTTTCTACTGCTATGGTAAAGATATCATAACCAAAAGCAACTTTGAGGAGTAAACAGTTTATGTAGCTTGTATGTATGACCATAGTCCATTGCTAAAAGTAAACACGGCAGGAATACAAGTAGGGCAGGAACCGAAGCAGAAGTCGCCTAGGAATGCTGCTTACTTGCCTGCTCAGCATGCTTTCCTATGCAACCCAGGAACACCAGCCTAAGGATGGTCCTTCTCACAGTGGGTTGGGTCCGCCCATTTCAGGTATTAAACAAGAACTTTACTCTATTAGACATAGCTTCTAGCTATGTGAGGAACATGACTACAAAATGCATTCTCAAGTCTTTCTGATTTTTATTTGTAATAACTGGACAAGGTTTCAACATAGCTAAATAAACGGTACTTATAAAACACAACTTAGTTCTCTGATCAAATATTCTGATTTCCAATATCATATGCTTTCAATAAGTTTATCACTAAATTTGGTAATGAACATATATGTCTGTCACTTAAAAGCCCTAAATAATTTTCACCCAAAACTACAACAACACACACACACACTATACACTGTAATTCCAACACCTTTTGTTTCATCTGCTTGTCTACAAATGGTGATGAATGTGCATACACACATACTCTCCTGCATTTTGTTACAAAAGGATTTAGTCTCAAAAGATGTCATAGCCACAAATAATAGGCTGGGAGTGATCTCTAAAGAAACGAAATACGGCATGAAAATATCATGAAAGTTCCTTGAAAATATCTAAGGAAAATGCCACATTTAGAAGCTACTCTCCCCTCTGCAAACACAATAGACAGCTTTTCACTCCATTTAATCAGCCTTTCCTTCAGCTGACTGTTACATGCAATTTCCTTCCTAACCTGGGGCCACATGCAAAAATGCTTAACTAGATGATACAATCTGGTGCTCATATGAAGAGAAACATTTGTTTTCCACCATATGACTTTCCTGAGGTGCTCCAAGAATAATACATGGAATCACCCAAACTTCTTCACTGATAATAGATAATCAAATAAGTTAAATATTAGAGAAAGAAACTAACACAAATCAAGGACTACTCATGCTAATACAGTCAGTAGCAAATCTCATTTTTTTTTTTTCAAATCTGCATGTTTGACCCTTACAGGGCTTAAAGATTATTTGAATCTCAGTAATATTTTTTAAAGAAACTTCTGAGAGTTGATGACATCTGTTATGGCAAGTAATGTCTCTGCAACTGCATATACCTATACAAGTGTTCTATACCTACATATATGTGCCATGGAAGTTGAGATATAATTTTTTTTTACTTTAGTTTGCAATTTCTAACAATACATTGATACTATATATTCTCAGGTGCTGTGATTTATGGGTGAATAATAAGTAGAATTCAGATGAAAAATCTAAAGGCTTAACTTTGTTATGTAACAACTAGTCTAATTATTTTCCCTTAGTCTCCCCAAGAGCAGGAACCTGCTTTGGTTATAATCTTGGTAATGAGGGATACTGCCAATCTCCTTTCTGGAATCTATTCCTAAAATGTCTCTGATCACCTACTAATATTATCAAATTTCACAAATTGCCATTCTAAGCCAATTATGACCATTTCTATTTCTTCATCTGCTCAAGTACTGCAATCATTTCCTAGTCCAGGAGCGCCCAAGATCCCAGAGACGGTGCCATGCTCAAACTTCATCTTTAAGCTTATAAATATAGGAGTGGAGATCAGTATAGGAGACATGGGCAGGGTCTGAGGTTGTTACTTTAACAAAGCCTTTAGCATGAGCAAGCATCTTTAAGTTCCCCAAGGGTGAGGTTCACGGTGGACAAAATGCCTGAGTTCATTGTTATCCTGTAGACATCCTCTTGCTGTTTTGCCAACAAACAGAAAATGAGAAACTGAAGGGGAAGCAGTCTGATAATTGCTCCCCGATCTGCTTAACCAAAGATATATCCAAGTTTAACAAGATTCTCTTGTCTTTAAAGCAAAGACCTATAAAATGGAGCAAGAGAACCCAGCAGAGCATACTTTAAGAGAGTTTCAAGGTTTTACTAAAGTGACAATGCTGCTCGAAAAGCAGTCTCCAGTGTTGGCAGTTCCTAATTAGTGTCTCTTAAACAGTGATTTAAAAAAAAAAAAAAAAAAAAGACCTGTAATTAATTAAATGAATTATCTTTTTATTTCCTAACCCTATGTAAGGTTCAGGCCAAATCTAAGGAGATGGTGGTAAGAAGGCAAAACCAAAAATAATAATCTTTGCACTGAAGGACAGGCAAGCACAGTACCATACAGGCAAACCCTCAAACTAATCTGGGAAGTAATGTGAGTGCGACTGCTCTAATAACTGCTTTCCTCTGCCAAGCTCACATTTAAGTATTCTGCATTCGTGGTCTATGGGATCACTCTAAGTTAATAAATGAATACGGAAGCATCCTAAGTGTGAAGTCCCTGGTCCCAAGGCTTTCTAAAAACTGTGATTGTGTTTGGAACTTAAGTTTAACAAGGTAAGAACACGGGTAAGTGTGGGTTTGAAATTTTAAAAACGGGCTACTTCCATTAGTGGACTTTATTTTTCTGACACGGTCCTGTTTATTTCAGTTCATGAATACACTCCACTCGTGGGCACTGGGTACCACGAGATAGCACCAGGAACTTGGGCTTTGAGGAAGGATCCTCTGGAGGGCATCTATCAAATCGAAACCCGGGTCTGCAGCAGGACAGAGCTTGCAACCCAGTGGGCAGAGGCAGGGCGTGGAGCCTGGAGGGCACATCCCGGGAGGGCTCTCTAGGTGGCCCCAGCCGCGAGCATGAGCTGGGGTGGCAATGGTGGGCGCGCTGCCCCCGGCCCGGGCAGTGGACGGGAAGGCCGGCGGCCAGTCCTGATACCTGACACAGGGCCAGCTCCTCCTTTAGTCTGCTCAGCTCTTCCTCCAGCAGCTGCGATCGCGTCACCTTCGCCTCCACCGAGGAGAGGTCCTCTGGCCACCAGGACCCCGCGGGCGCGCTGGCGACAGGAGCGAGAGCGGCCCCGGCCCGCCCCGACCCTCGCAGGCCCCCTGACCCTTCTTCGCCCCTCCAGAGTAAGTCGCCTTTATCCGCGACGACCTCCCTCGCGGCGCCCGCCAAACCCGAGATCTCGCTGCGCACAGCGTGCACCTCGGCTCCGCGCCCGACGCGCAGGGACCGGCGGCTGGACCGCCGCACCGGGGGCAGAGGCGGCGGGGAAGACGGCGAACGCGCCGCCATGGCCGCGGCGCCTAACGGGTCAAGTTCCCGCTTGAAAACTCCACCTTCCCTTCCACATCCTGAGGAGCCCGGCCTGCCGGCCTACGCATGCGCGGAGCTTTTCCCGCCTTGTCCTGCGCTAGCGGGTCCCAAGTAGGCTTCCCGCGGGCCGAGCTCCGAGCGCGGGCAGCTGAACTGAACTGAGCATGCGCACCGAGCCGGCGATGGCTCGACCAGCAAGTGCTCTGCTGGCGCCTCCACTGTCCCGAGTCCGAAGTGCCTGGCTTTCCCGCCCTCCTAAAGCCCTAGCTCCACAGAGGGCCTCCTTTACATCCCTCCACTTAAAGCCTTTTTGACAAGCCCCCAGCCCCCAGTGATCCTGAACTGTGAATTCTTCCTCCTTCAAGGCTTCTGCCAACTCGTTTTTCACGTTTCATTGACCGCCCTCAAGTGTTAGTTACCCTGCTAATCTCTCCAACGCTGTTGTAAGCTCCTTGAGGATCAGGGAATAGGTTTTAGAGTTAAGTGTTTTCTTCACACCCCTTGGCAACCCTGCCCTACGTGCGGCTGACATCTAACCGACTGAAGTCAAGGAGACTCGGAAAGCCTTATGCTGAGCTGGGAGTATCGAGCAGGCTTCCCACTTGAATTATGATCCTTCCTACACCCTTTGTCTTTTGTTTTGCAAGAGTCATGGTTTCCTTTGAGTCTTTATGTCAATTTCTTTATCCCTTGGCTGGATATCAGAGCAAGTTTGTTCTACAAGGCCCAACAGCTTGGTGTCCTTGGACCAATCTAAAGTCAGCAACGGAGTCTGATGAAAGAAATGAGACTGACTCGCTTTTTTTCAGTCTCTCGTCTTTTCTTACTTGCTTTGCTATAAACTTCAAAAACGCAGTAACCTTTCTTTATCCTTAAAACACTTCTTCGACAGTGCAAAACTTAGTGAACGCATGCATGCTGAGCTGAGCTTTACAGAAAGATGATAGAATTACTTTTTTGTTATTACTGTTGTGGTTTTGTTTGTTTGTTTTGTTTTTCTGGAAAAAAGTTTACAGAATACTTGGAAGATATTTGAAGTTGCAGTTGAGACACCCACTGTGAAGTTACCATTTTCAAATCATCTTTACTGGAACTGAGTCGGGATGCCAGAAGACTGCCTCTGGTCATCCTTCCCACATTGCAAAGTGCATTAGAGAATTACATGTTTACAGTACATGTAGGGTTAGGGGCCATGGCTCAACCCATGCAGTGCTTGCTGCGAAAGCATGAGTTCAATCCCTCAGAGCCTATATGTGTTTTCCAAAGCCAGCCACGGTAATGTTGGCAGACCTGTAATCCCAGAATTTAGAAGACAGAGATCAGATCCTTGTGACTCCCTGGCCAGCCAGCTTAGCCAAATCTGCAAGCTCCAACTTCATTGAGAGACCCTCTCTCAAAAACTGAGATGGAGAGTGAAGGGAGGAGACACAGGACCTCAGGTCTCCACACACATAGGTACCTATACACACCCAAAAGGAAAAGTACACATAAACTTGTCTTACAAAGAGCTATCATATTGAACATTTAACATTTGCTGAGTCCAATGGTAATTTTCAAATTAAGTTCACTTATGTTAAATTAGGTGTCATCTGCATTTTACTTGTGAAGAAACTGAGACTTTAGAGGCCGTTGTAAGTTTCATGACAATCCATGTCTGATATTATAGAAGAGAAGGTAGAGTTTAAATCCACTTAACTCAGAAACCAATGCCTTTCATCTCAATGGTTAATCGAAACAAAGCACTACATTCCAAGCATATATGATATTTTCCTGAGACTTCACTGGTATGGCCTGAAATACATCCGAGTGCCTCCTACTGGTCTTCTCTTATTTGTTCATTTAATCCTAGAAAGATTCTTTGGAAAAGCAATGAAATCTTTTCTGTTATGCTTTCTAGTGTGTTTGATGCAATATCTCAATCAATCAATTGATAGGTGATATATAGATGATAAATGTAATATAAATATACATAGTATAATAGATATGAGATAAATAGATAGATAGATAGAATATGTATATACATATATAATTACAAGATAAATAGATTCTTCTAAAGGACAATTTCTTGAATCTGTATCTCTGCCTAGGCAAATACTTTTAGAAGACTTTTATTATAGCAATATATACTTAACATAAAATTTATCACAAACCCTTTTAGTTACTACAACTATCAACGAAGTAGTACTGTATAACTTCTCCTGATAGTAACCATGCCCACAGTCCAGTGCCAGAACATTTTTATCATCCCATGTCAGAACCCCCATACCTATTAAGTCCTTTCACATTCTTCCTCAATACTAACCCCATATAATTACCAATTTCTGTCTATTTCTGTGCATTTTTTATTCTAAATACTTAAGAATTGAGTCTATGTAAGCTTTTATGTCTGCTTTTACATAGTATATTTTCAGGATTCACCTATGTTGTAGCATATATCAATATATTCTTTTTTAAAAAATAAAGATTTATTTTATTAGTGTGTGTGTGTGTTTGCTTGCATGTATGTATGTATAACACATGTGTGCCTGATGCCCACAAAAGTCAGAAGAGGATATTAGACACCCTCCTGTAATGGAGATATTGGTGGCTGTGAATCATCTTGGGTAGTCTGAAGACCAACAAATGTTCTTAGCTGAAGAGCCAATCCTCCAGCCTCTTGTTGTGTTCTCACAGATGAGTAGTACTCTATTGTGTGGATAAACCACATTTTCTTTATCTTCTCATCAGTCAGTGGGTGCTTACTTTATTTACATCTTTTACCTATGGTGGATGAAACCACTGTAACATTTGTGTGAAGGATTTTCTTGAAAACTCCTTGTTTAATTCTCTATGAGTGAAATCTCTAGAGCATCTGGTGACTGGTTAATTTTAAAGACTCCCTGAGTTTTTTTTATGCTTGTATCACTTTCCATTCCTGTCCGGTATATTAGGGCTCCAGTTTCTCTCTGTCTATGCTACTATGTATATTTTGTTTTGTTCCGGTTATGGTTTTTCTTCTCTTAACCCCCAAGCTACTGCTTATTATGTGTGTGGCTTTGGCTTGTTTGTTCCCTTTGACCAGTGGCATTGAGTATCCCTGAATGTGTTTGGACAATTGCTTATCTTCTTAGAATTATCTCTTTAAGCCCTTTGACTTTTCTTTGTTTCAATTTCTGAGTTTGTTGTTGTTATCAGTTGTCTTGTTTGATTGTTTGCTTGAGATAGGGTCTCAGAATGCAGAATGTTTCAAACTTACTGACCTCTGGATTCAGACCCCCAAGAGTTGGGATTGCAGGCCTGGGCCACTATGCCTAACTATTTGACCATTTTTAATTAAAATGCTTTGTTGCTGTTGTTTGTAGGGCTGCTGTTTATTACCAGAGTTCTTCACTGACAATTTTTGTTTGCCTGTTTGTTTGTTTTTATCAACTTTACATCCTGATCTCTGCCCCCACTTTTGGTCACCCCTCCCATTATCCCTCCCCCTTCTCCTCTGAGAGGGTGGAGCTCCCCTTTGGTATCCCCCCACCCTGGCACATCAAGTCTCTGCAGGGCTAGGCACATCCTCTCCCACTGAGGCCAAACAAGGCAGCCCAGCTAGAAGAGCAGACCCCACAGACAGGCAACAGCTTTGGGATAGCTCCGCTCTAGTTGACCGGACCTACATGAACACCAAGCTAAACATCTGCTTGTCTGGGGGCTGGGGGAAGAATTAAGTCTACCCTGTGTGCTCTTTGGTTGGTGGTTCAGTCTCTTAGAGCCCCAAGAGTCCAGGTTGGTTGACTCTGTTGTTATTTCTGTGGAGTTCCTATCCCTTTTGGGTGCTCAGTCCTTCCCACAACTCTTCAATAAGAGTCCCCAAGCTGTATCCATTGTTTGGCTGTGGGTGTTTACATCTGTCTGAGTCACCTGCTGGGTGGAGCCTCTCGGAGGACAATCATGCTAGACTCCTATCTATCTATTGGTGCTTGCCCTAGGGATGGGTCTCTAGTTGGGTTGGTTATTGTTTGGCCATTCTCTCAGACCCTGCTCCATTCCCTGTCCCTGCATTTCTTGTAGACAGGATAGATTTTAGGTCAAAAGATTTACTGGTGGGTTGGTGTCCCTATCACTCCAATGATATGAGTCACAGCTAAGGTTACCCCCATTGATTCTAGGGTGCCTCCCTTATCCTAGGTCTCTGACCTGTCCTCAGGATGCTTTCCTCCTCCCCACCCCCACCAGTTGCAAATTTGCATTCATTCTCATGGCCATCTGGCCATCTCTCCTGCCTAAGCACACCTGATCCTGAACCCACCCCCATTTCCCTCCCCATTGCCTCTCCCACCCAGCTCCCTCCCTCCGTCTGCCTTCTACGACTATTTCACTCTCCCTCCTAAGTGAGATTCAAGCATCCTTCCTTCTACTTTTTAAAAAGGGAGTCAGACATATTTTTAGAAACCTTTACATTATTGTATTGATTATTTACTAAAACAAAGGGAACATAAAATATTCAATATTTGCATATGTATCTCAGAAATACATGTTAAAAATCTTTCCTATTGCCTGAGTAAAAATGGCCAAAGCAGTCTGCAGTGTTTTTCTACTCGATTATGAGTTTAAACAATTGAAAGTGGTGATATCTATTCTCCGTCAAAATAAATTCTGTTGATGATAAAGCACATCAGATTAGAGAGATACATAATTCTCCTCTTCTCCATCTTCATGGGACATCTGAAATGCTGGAAGAAAGTAAGAATTTGAACATTTTCTATTGCTTTCTTTTTAAATTTTTAGCTTACCAATTTACTGTCAACTTTATTTGTTCAGTAAAATCTAACTTAATCTTTTCATAAGATATATCATTTTTTAGCTAGGGTATCACTATGTAGTCTGGCTAATCTAGAATTCTCTATGTAGACCAGGCTGGCTTTGAGTTTATAGATATTAGTCTACCTATATCTTTGAAATGATCAGATTAAAGGTATATCCCGATACACCAAGTCAAAATTTCCTTAATGATTTTAGTATTTGTCATACCCTAAAAATGTTAATCAAAAATCACTTGCTACCCTTATCATGAGCATAGTAAGAGAGATGCACACTAGAACCTGCTGATGACCTCAGTAGCATACAGACTGCCGGCCCTTGTGGACAAAGCACAACCCAGGAGGTAAATAACAGTAAACAAAACAACTCCTCTACACTTATGATTATTACAATTTTGTTTTGGCAGTTTCTGCTAAGTCCTGAGATTGTGTCAGCAATGTCATCCATTCTAGGCAAGCCCCCGTACTTAAAAGCCATGACCCATGACCCTATGACAACAGAATTTCATGTTGCCTTTCATCTACAAAGACTCAGTGCATACAAACAGTTCAAATAGGATCTTTTTTCCTAATTAGAGGATTTTTCTAAAATTATATCCACTGAACTCCAACTTTCAGAGTAGATAGTATTCTGCGGTGGTGGATAATTTGTGTACTTTACATTTGAGTAACTTTTAGTAGAATACTTTGTCTGTCGGCACTGTTCAGGATAGAGTCCCAGGTTCCTGTAAAAGTTCATTGATTATACAACACAAAGCATCACATGGTTTCCACTCTTCATTTTAACACAGATGAATGAGCTAACAGCATCCTGCCACTGCCTTCATATGAACATTAGCATTTCTTCCATCATGATACATGCAATGGTAAACCATGATCCTGGAAACTATAACTGAATCGTCTTTACCCCTATGGCAATACTGTAAAAATATTCCAATTCTTTGGTCTGTATTTGGTTTTGCCCAAAATATGAAAGCCATTTTTCACTACCACAGTTCTGGTTTGATATTTCTTTCTCAATAATGTTAATCTACTCTGCAACATATAATAGAGACTCCCATCTCTAAAACACACACACACACACACACACACACACACACACACTCGTCTGTTTGAAAGTAAGGATAGAGGGTACTAAGTAATTATTATACCTTTTCCCAAAGAAGGGAGTTCCTATTGCAGAGTAATAGAACTATTACCTACACCCGCAGAGCAAATGAGAACCAAATCTTCAAAACATGGACTTGTGGGCCCATTCACATTCACACTGTACTATTCCCTCCTGGTGCTCAAATGCTTATGACCATCTCATTGTGCAAAAGTCATTCAGTCCCTGCCCAAGAGTCTTCTAAGTCTTGCTTCTAGCATTGTAAAATATAAAACAAAGCAAAAAATAAAAATTGAAAAACTTCTGTGAGGCTCTTGATCTTTTATTATTATTATTATTATTATTATTATTATTATTATTATTATTTACATTACAAATGTTTTCCCCTTTCCAGGTCTCCCCTTTGAAAACCCCTATCCCATCCCACCACCCCCTGCCTCTATGAGGGTATTCCCCCACCCACCCACCCACTCCTATCTTCCCTCCCTGGCATTCCCCTATACTGGGGCATCTATCCCTCTCAGACCCAAGGGCCTCTACTCCAACTGATGGCCAACAAGACCCTCCTCTACCACATATGTGGCTAGCACCATGGGTCCCTCCATATGCATTCTTTGGTTGGTGGTCCCATTTTTGGGAACACCACAGGGCCTGATCAGTGTACAAACTCCCTCAGCTCCATCGGTCCCTTCTCCAACTCTTCCACCTGAGACCACACACTCAGTCCAACAGTTGCTGGGAATTGAATCATGGGTTGTTCTGAACTTTTGGGCTAATATCCGCTTATCAGTGAGTACATACCCTGTTTATTCTTTTGTGACTGAATTACCTCACTCAGGATAATATTTTCAAGTTCCATCCATTTGCCTAAGAATTTCATGAAGTCATTGTTTTTAATAGCTGAATAGTATTCCATTGTGTAAATGTACCACATTTTCTGTGTCCATTCCTCTGTTGAGGGACATCTGGGTTGTTTCCAGCTTCTAGCTATTATAAATATGGCTGCTATAACCATACTGGAGCATGTGTCCTTATTACATGTTGGAGCATTTTCTGGGTATATACCCAGGAGTGGTATAGATGGATCCTCAGGTAGTACTATGTTCATTTTTCTGAGAGTCCACCAAACCGATTTCCAGAGTGGTTGTACCAGCTTGCAATCCTACCAGCAATGGAGCAGTGTTCCTCTTTCTCCACATCCTCACCAACATCTGCTGTCACCTGAGTTTTTGATCTTAGCCATTCTGACTGGTGTGAGGTGGAGTCTCAGGGTTGTTTTGATTTGCATTTCCCTGATGAGTAAGGATGTTGAACATTTCTTTAGGTGCTTCTCAGCCATTCAAGTTTCCTCAGTTGAGAATTCTCTGTTTAGCTCTGTTCCCCATTTTTTGATTAAGGTTATTTGGTTCTCTAGAGTCTAGCTTCTTGGGTTCTTTGTATATACTGGATATTAGCCCTCTATCAGACATAGGATTGGTAAAGATCTTTCCCAATCTGTAGGTTGCCGTTTTGTCCTATTTACAGTGTCCTTTGCCTTACAAAAGCTTTGTAATTTTATGAGGTTCCATTTGTTGATTCTTGATCTTAGAGCACAAGACATTGGTGATCTGTTCAGGAACTTTTCCCCTGTGCCCATGTGTTCAAGACTTTTCCCCACTTTCTCTTCTATTAGATTCAGTGTATCTGGTTTTATGGGAAGGTCCTTGATCCACTTGAACTTGAGCTTTGTATAGGGAGATAGGAATGGATCAATTTGCAATCTTCTACATGTAGACTGCCAGTTGAGCCAGCACCATTTGTTGAAGATGCTGTCTTTTTTCCACTGGGTGGTTTTACCTCCTTTGTCAAAGATCAAGTGTCCATAAGTGTGTGGGTTCATTTCTGGGTCTTCAATTCTATTCCATTGATTTACCTGCCTGTCACTGTACCAATATTATGCAGTTTTTATCACTACTGCTCTGTAGTACAGCTTGAGGTCAGGGAGGCTGATTCCCCCCAGAAGTCCTTTTATTGTTGAGAATAGTTTTTGCTATCCTGGGTTTTAATTATTCCATATGAATTTGAGAATTGCTCTTTCTAAGGCTATGAAGAATTGAGTTGGAATTTTGATGGGGAGTGCATTGAATCTGTAGATGGCTTTCGGCAGGATGGCCATTTTAACTATATTAATCCTGCCAATCCATGAGCATGGGAGATCTTTCCATCTTCTGAAGTCTTCTTCAATTTCTTTCTTCAGATACTTGAAGTTCTTGTCATGCGGATCTTTCACTTGTTTGGTTAGAGTCACACCAAGATATTTTATATTGTTTGTGACTATTGTGAAGGGTGTTACTTCCCTAATTTCTTTCTCAGCCTGTTTATCCTTCGAGTGTAGGAAGGCTACTGATTTGCTTGAGTTAATTTTATATCCAGCCACTTTGCTGAAGTTGTTTAGGAGCTGTAGCAGTTCTCTGGTGGAGTTTTTCGGGTCACTTAAGTATACCATCATATCATCTGCAAATAGTGATATTTTGATTTCTTCCTTTCCAATTTGTATCCCTTTGACCTCCTTTTGTTGTCTAGTTGCTCTAGCTAGAACTTCAAAGACTATATTAAATAGATAGGGAGAGAGAGGGCAGCCTTGTCTAGTCCCTGATTTTAGTGGGATTGCTTCAAGTTTCTCTCCATTTAGTTTGATGTTGGCCACTGGTTTACTGTATATTCTTTTAACTATGTCTAGGTATGCTCTTTGAATTCCTGATCTTTCCAAGATTTTTATCATGAAGGGATGTTGAACTTTGTCAAATGATTTTTCAGCATCTAACGAAATGACCTTGTGTTTTTTTTCCTGTGAGTTTGTTTATGTAGTGGATTACATTGATGGATTTCCAGGTATTGAACCATCCCTGCATCCCTGGGATGAAGCCTACTTGGTCATGTTGAATGATCGTTTTGATGTGTTCTTGGATTCGGTTTGCAAGAATTTTATTGAGTATTTTTGCATCGATATTCATAAGGGAAATTGGTCTGAAGTTTTCTTTTATTGTTGGGTCTTTGTGGGCTTTTGGTATCAGTTTAACTGTGGCCTCATAAAATGAATTGGGTAATGTGCCTTCTATTTCTATTTTGTGGAATAGATTGAAGAGTATTGGTATTAGGTATTCTTTGACGGTCTGGTAGCATTCTACACTGAACTCATCTGGTTCTGGTTGGGAGACTTTTAATGACTGCTTCTACTTCTTTAGGGGTTATGGGACTGTTTAGATGGTTTATCTGATCCTGATTTAACTTTGGTATTTGGTATCTGTCTAGAAACTTGTCCATTTCATCCAGATTTTCCAATTTTGTTGCATATAGGCTTTTGTAGTAGGATCTGATGATTTTTTAAGTTTCCTCAGAATCTGTTGTTATATCTCCCTTTCCATTTCTAATTTTGTTAATTTGGATATTGTCTCTGTTCCTCTCTGGTTAGTCTGGTTAAGGGTTTATCTATCTTGTTGATTTTCTCAAAGAACCAGCTCCTGGTTTTGTTGATTCTTTGTATAGTTCTTTTAGTTTCTACTTGGTTGATTTCAGCCCTTAATTTGATTATTTCCTGCCTTCTACTCCTCTTGGGTGTAGTAGCTTCTTTTTGTTCTAGAACTTTCAGGTGTGCTGCTAAGCTGCTAGTATATGCTCTCTCCAGTTTCTTTTTGGAGGAATTCAGAGCTATGAGTTCTCCTTTTAACACTGATTTCATTGTGTCCCATAGGTTTGGGTATGTTGTACTTTCATTTTCATTAAATACTAGGAAGTCTTTAATTTCTTTCTTTATTTCTTCCTTGACCAAGTTATCATTGAGTAGAACATTGTTCAGCTTCCATGTGTATGTGGGCTTTCTGTTGTTGTTGTTGCCATTGAAGACCAGCCTTATTCTGAAGTGATCTGATAGGAGGCATGGGATTGTTTCAATCTTCTTATCTCTGTTGAGTTTTGTTTTGTGACCAATTATATGATCCATTTTGGAGAAGGTACCATGAGGTGCTGAGAAGAAGGTATATTCTTTTGATGTAGGATGAAATGTTCTATAGATATCTGTTAAATCCATTTGGTTCATAACATGTTAGTTTCACTGTGTCTCTGTTTACTTTATGTTTTCAAGATCTGTCCATTGTTGATAGTGGGGTGTTGAAGTCTCCCACTATCATTGTGTGAGGTGCAATGTGTGCTTTGAGCTTTAGTAAAGTTTCTTTTATGAATGTGGGAGCCCTTGCCTTCGGGGCATAGATGTTCAGAATTGAGAGTTCTTCTTGGTAGGTTTTTCCTTTGATAAGTATGACATGTCCTTCTTTATCTTTTTTGATGACTTTTGGTTGAAAGTCGATTTTATCCAATATTAGAATGGCTACTCCAGCCTGTTTCTTGGAGCTATTTGCCTGGAAGTTTGTTTTCCAGCCCTTTACTCTGAGGTATTGTTTGTCTTTAACAAGGAGATGCATTTCCTGTATGCAGCAAAATGCTGGGTGTGGTTTGTGGATCCAGTCTGTCAGTGTTTGTCTTTTTATTGGGGAATTGAAACCATTGATGTTAAGAGATATTAAAGAATAGTGATTGTTGCTTCCTGTTATCTTCAATGTTGTTTATATGTTTGTGTGGCTATCTTCTTTTGAGTTTATTGAAAGATTACTTTCTTGCTTTTTCTTGGGTGTAGTTTCCCTCCTTGAGTTGTTGTTTTCTATCTATTATTCTTTGTAGGGCTGGGTTTGTGGAAACATACTGTGCAAATTTGGATTTGTCATAGAATATTTTGGTTTCACCATCTATGATTATTTAGAGTTTTACTGAGTATAGCAGCCTGGGCTGGCATTTGTGTTCTCTTAGAGTCTATATGAGATCTGTCCAGGATCTTCTAGCTTTCATAGTCTCTAGTGAGAAGTCTGGTGTAATTCTGATAGGTCTGCCTTTATATGTTACTTGCCTTTTTTTTTTTTCCTTACTGCTTTTAATATTCTTTCATTATTTTTGTATTTGGCGTTTTGACTATAATGTGACGGGAGGAATTTCTTCTCTGGTACAGTCTATTTGGCGTTCTGTAGGTGGCTTGTATATTTATCTTCGTCTCTTTCTTTAGGTTAGGGAAGTTTTCTTCTATAATTTTGTTGAAGATATTTACTGGTCCTTGGGAATCTTCACTTTCTTGTATACCTATTATCCTCAGGTTCTGTTTTCTCATTGTATCCTGGATATCCTGGATGTTTTGACTTAGGAGTTTTTTGCATTTTGTGTTTTCTTTGACTGTTATGTCCATGTTTTCTATGGTATCTTCCGCACCTCAGATTCTCTCTTCCATCTCTTGTATTCTGTTGGTGATGCTTGCATCTATGACTCCTAATTTCTTTCCTAGGTTCTCTAACTACTGGATTGTCTCCCTTTGTGCTTTCTTTATTGTTTCTATTTCTGTTTTTAGATCTTTGGTGGTTTTGTTCATTTCCATTGCCTGTTTGAGTATGTTTACCTGTATTTCCTCTTTAAGGGCTTCCAGTTGTTTACTTGTGTTCTCTTGTATTTCTTTAGGGGAGTTATTTATTTCCTTCCTAAAATCGTCTATCATCATCATGAGAAGTTATTTTAAATCTGAGTCTTACCTTTCTGGTGTGTTGGGCTATCCAGGTCTCCTTGTGTTTGGAGAACTGGGTTCTGATGATGCCAAGTTGCCTTGGTTTCTGTTCCTTATGTTCTTGCCCTTGCCTTTCACCATCTGCTTATCTCTGGTGTTAGCTGGTCTTGCTCACTCTGACTGTGGCTTGTCCTTCCTGCAAGCCTTTGTGTCAGTACTCCTTGGAGACTAGCTCTTTCTCTTGGAGAGCTGTGGTACAGGGTCAGCTCTGGGGTGTAGATAGAAACCTGAAGGATCCTGTCCCTAGCTGTTGCTTGGTTCCTGTGTCCTGATGACTCTTCAAGGGTCCCTCTTGATTGAGGAATTTGAACAGAAGTGGTGGTCTTCCTGTGGTCAAAGGTGTGTTGGCACTCCTGGGAGACCTGCTCTCTCCTGGCACTGCGTATGGAACCCTGTGTCACAGGATCAGCTCCCTGGCAGCAGAAGGAAAGTGGAAGACCACTCCTCAGTCCCTTTGTCCTGAGAGTTCTTGGAGGTGGGTGGGTCCTGCTGAGCAGAGGTGCTGGCCTTATCCCTCCCCCCCTCACAGGCTTGTCCACACTCCTGGGAGGGTTGCTCTTTCCCTGGGCTATTTGGGTATGGAGCTGCATGGCACAGACCACAGGCACAAACTAGAAGGTTCCTGTCCCAGGCTGTTCCTTGGTTTCTGTGTTGGAGCAGTGGTGCTTGTCTTACCTCCACTCACACTCCTGGGGTACTAGCTTTCTCCTGGTGTTATTTGGCTATGGAGCTCTATAGCACAGACTGAGGTCCCTGGCCGCGAAGAAAATTGGGTATTTATTTATTTATTTATTTATTTATCTCTCCAGATTTTATCACCTCCCAGTCCACTCTGACTGTTCCCCATCCCATACCTCCTCCCCAACCCCTTGTCTCCATGATGATGTCCCCACCCCTAACTCCCACCCCACCAGACCTCTAAACTCCCTGGGGCTTCCAGTCTCTTGAGAGTTAGGTGCATCTTCTTTGACTGAGTCCAGACCAGGCAGTCCTCTGCTGTATATGTGCTGGGGGCCTCATATCAGCTGGTATATGCTGCCTGGTTGGTGGTCCAGTGTCTGAAAGATCTCGGAGGTCCAGGTTAATTGAGACTGCTGGTCCTTCTACATGGTCGCCCCCCTCCTCAACTTCTTCCAGCTTTTCCCTAATTCAACCACCATTGGATGGGTGCAAATATCTGCATCTGACTCAGCTGCTTATTGGGTCTTTCAGGGGGTAGTCATGACAGGTCCCAGTAATAGTGTCAGGCCTTGGGGCCTCCCCTTGAGCTGGATCCCACTTTGGGCCTGTCACTGGACCTCCTTTTCCTCAGGCTCCTCTTCATTTCCATCACTGCAGTTCTTTCAGACAGGAACAATTATGGGTCAGAATTTGACCATGGAATGGCAACCCCATCCCTCACTTGATGCCCTGTCTTTCTGCTGGAGGTGGGCTCTACAAGTTCCCTCTCCCCACTGTAGAGCATTTCATCTAAGATCCCTCCCTTTGAGTACTAAGAGTCTCTCATCTCCCAGGTCTCTGGTGCATTCTAAAGGCTACCCCCAACCTCTTACCTCCCAAAGTTGCCTGTTTCCATTCTTTCTGCTGGCCCTCAGGGCTTCAGTCCTTTTCCCCCACCCAATACCAGATCATGTTCCTCTCCTACCCCCACCCTGTTCCCTTTCCCTCCCAGGTCCCTCTCTCACTCCCTCTCTACCCACCTTGTGATGGAAGTCCATCAGAGGTGCTCAAAGGTTGACTTCCAGTTGATTTCACAGCCTATCAAGTAGACCATGTCAACCACCACAATACACATTTGAAGTAATAAAGTCTATAAAGTAACCTTGGTCTTTCTAGAAAAATGCTCTTGGGACACTCATTTAGAACGAAGTTATACCTAATGACTTCATTAAAATGACAAAAGTGTTGACCTGATGTTTTAAGAAAATATAATTATACTTATCCACCACCCCCAACCATAGTTATAGATTATAATTAGCTGGTGATATCTTTAAAATAAAGATTCCCTGATCATATTACCAGAGATTCTGAATTAATGGATATGGTGTGGTACTCGTATACAGTTAGGCTTTAAAAGTTCCATAGCTCTGAGCCTAATCTACAGCTGTGGGACCGTGAAAGGTAGTGTGATCCTCTGTTGAGCTAAGGCTAGAAGCCCCAGAGACCCTGAAGGGACATTAGGAGCTTTGCCTGCTCCCGGGGACCAGGTCCTTGTCACTAGCTGCAGCCCCCATAGATTTGTGGCCATTACTCATGTAAGGGCAATGCCCCAATCCCCTCCACATGTAGAGAACGTGACCTGTGATCATGTAGACTCAAGACAGATCTCCATGCTAATGAGGTACATAGAGGCCTAGAAGACATAGCCAATAAGCTTGCCTTCCTAGACTCTCCTCCCTGCAACAGGTATTTAATCTCAGTCCCACCCTGAGAAGTGGGGTATGGTTTTACACATCCACTTCCTGCCATGACAATAAATGCCTTAAAACCATGGATTGTCTCTTTTCATCCCAGCCACAACTGCCACCAAGCTGAAAGCCAAGGACTATCCCCAAGGTGGGACTGCGGGCCCCCCACTCTGATCTCAGCTCTTCTGAAACTCCCAGTGGTGCCTGGTGTCTAAGAGCCTGAGAACAAGATGGCCCGGGCCTCTTCGCAGGTCTGGGAACTGTTTCCCCACCCATGGTGTGGTGTCTCTGGGCTTCCCTATGGCCCAACACCTGCCCTGCAACAGCATGGGGTAAGTGTGGTACTGCCTCCGGGAGCAGCTGTGCCCCTTAACCCTATGTATAGCCAGGACAGAATGATGATGCAAAACAAACATGGCAGGCATTTGCGCTTCTGGAGTGCATAAAAGATATCTTGTAATTATTCATTTAGTCAATGATTCATTAAAGTATATGTGGAATATCAGTAATATACTTGTTGCTTGTTGTTTAGCATGGGAGATTTGGAAACGAAAAGCCAAACATGACCCTGTCTTCATGGAACTCATATGGGGAAAGAAAGATAATAGACGACAACAAGATGGATTTTAAAGATCAGGAAGATGCCAGTGAGACGACTCCATGGGTAAGGATGCTTCCTGAGTTCAATCCCTGGGCTGCACATACATGGTAAAAGGGAAGAACTGACTCTTATATAAGTTGTCCTCTGACCGCAGGGGACAAAGCTGCATGTGACTGTGCAGGATCCCATAGAACTGTAACAGCAGCAATGAAAGCTAGAAAATGCAAACTTTAAAATCCTTAGGAGATTCTCAAGTCTTCTAGAATGGTCACAGAATCAGAGTGAACCTCTGCTTGCTTCTAAACACTGGACAGTGTAAAAGGAAAGCCCTCAAACCACAGATATCTTATTCACTGAATTGAGCCAGTAAATTTGAATATTTATTTTTATTATTATATGAATAAATTATTTATGCCCCCAAACTAATGAGGTGCTTTGCAGTAAATGCATAAATTCAAAAGGTTATATTATTAACCCAGTTTTCTATTAATGTGGTATGAGGAAGTGGTAGATTAAAAATGGTAAGATTTTAAGGACTGGGGAGGTGACTCAATGCTTACTAACACTGGCTGTTCTTCCAGAGGACCTGTGTTCAATTCCCAGATCCCACATTAAATTTATTAAAACTTTATTTTATTAACTTTATTAAAATTACCTCATTGGGAAATTATTGTCATGTCTCTTCCTCTTACTTTAGAGTAGCTAACATTTTAATACAAATGTCATTATATATGTTCTTCTACAAATACATTGTTACATTTTTATAAACTAGAGTCTGTAGGTCACATTAAGCTCCCTTTCCTGAATTTGTTATACTGCCCCTTATCCTCCTAGTACACTGTAGATACTTTGTATGTTTTATTCTTATCTTTTGAAATAAACAACAGTTTGTTTGAGGATCAGGATCAAGTCTTGGTCTTCCTTGAAAATAGTCACCATATTTTATTTAATATTAGAAATGAAATGTACAGTTATCTATTTAAATATATACCTAAGCTTAATTCACACAGAAGTATAAATGACTTTCTCATTTTCATGTATTAGCATTTATAAATATAAGACATTTGTGTGCACCCTCTCACACACATACTGTACACAAATAATATATCTACACCAAAAATCAAGTTCATTTTCTTTTCAATGAGAAATCAAAGACTTTCTGTTCCTTTTGGCTAAAATAATCTCTGATATCATTACATATGAAGTAACCCATATTTACAAATATTTCAAGAAATAATGAATCATTTATAATTGAAGGCCTACTATGTGTCAGTGCCAGCCATTCTTCTAGGTGCTAGGTAAACAGCAATGAGCAAACACATGATCTCTAACCTTGTGTAGCCTGTGTTCCAGAGAACCCTTATCCAAACTTTTAACACAAGAATTTAGAAACACAGAAAGAGAGACAAAGGCCACCCTTCAGCATTATTGCCCTTTGAAAAGAAATCTATACTGTCTCTCATTCATTCATTCGTTACATAAGAAGGAAATCTTCCATTCAGTCATCAAACTATGGGAGTCTGAAACAGTTATGATGAGTCCTTGAGTCCTTCCATTCACCCCACACATCTGTCTCTTTTGTCTAGAATCTCTCTCTCTCTCTCTCTCTCTCTCTCTCTCTCTCTCTCTCTCCTTCAATAGTCACCCCTCCATCCATTTGTATTAGCACTACCCTGCTTCATTTATCCTTACAGATTAGTATAACCTCTTTCCTGGTTTCATCCAATTGAATGAGTACAGTCCTCAGGCACAGCTATCAGCATTGCATTTTGCTGCTTAATTCTGTCAGTGCTTTCTTATTGCCATCATTTAAATAAATTCCAACGTGTTTAAATTAATGTCAACCATACTATCTGACCCAAAACTAGGTTTTAAAATTATAAGTCTTAGATTTCTAGGTTCCAACCAAAGTAAACTGTGTGTTCTCCAGCCCTACCTTTTACCACAGAGCCATTACTTCTGACCTCTGAGGGTTCAGTTTCTTCCTTCTGGAATGTCTTCCTTTCCTCACAGATTTATGCCCATACCCACTTATCAGTAGTTAAAAACACAGCTGCTTATAGTCTCACCTAACAAGAAGTCAGATTTCAAAAATCCACTTTCAACATCGTGTGGGATCACTACCCCTTCTAAGTGCTCTTCTGAATTGAGCACCAGGTATTTCATTCAGAATGATATTTTCAATATATATTTATGTCATACTGTTATCAACTAAGGGTTTTGATCGAGTTCAGTTTCTCTGCCAACTAAAAAGCTCAAAGGCAGGAAAAGGCTCAAACAGCCAACAGTAGCAGTCTGTAAAAAAAAGCTTTTATTGGGGGTAAGGGAATACACACATAGCAAGACATGCAGAGAAAAAACACCCTCTTCAAAGCAAAGGGATCTTACCTAGAAGCTGAATCTCAGTCTCTCCTTGAGGTCAGTGACCTTTAAGGTTCTCTGAGGGTGTCTTACTTCCCAAATTTAGGGTTGGTCTATTGGAAAAGACAATGAGGCTGATTTTTCCACAACTTTGTAGTAAATATATCTAGATCTGACCTTGAGCTTGTGAGACCTAAATGATCCACTGGGAGGGGGAACTACTGATTAGACAAGAAAATAAACAAACACTATCAAGCCATTGTTTTCAGCTGCTGGGTCAGGAAGATGAGGAGCAAGACACCCATCTTGGAAGTATGCTATCTTTATTATACAACCATGGCCCTTCTGCCTGTCTGCCTACCAGGGAATCTACTGCCTAGTCCCTCAATAGCATGCAAAAGACTTCAGCTTAAAGGCTGAATGCTATTCTGCTGCTGTGGGCATATGCTACATTTTGTCTATCCATTACCTATGGATGGATACTTGGGTGGTTTCCACCTTTCAGCTATTGTGTATAATGCAGTTTTAAACATAAGTATACATGTAGCCATTTGGTACTCTGCTTTTTAGTTATTTTGGAGAATTAGATTTTGAGCAGCATTTTGGTTATAACAAAGTTATATTTCATATCCATGAGATTTTTGTGGGAAATTCCCAAAACTTATTACTAGTTTAAAACATGTATCTGGGACAAACAAGTTTAAATTCAGGTAACTAATATCAAAGAATCCTCTTACTGGTAAGCATGTAAACTGGCAACAACTAGATACATTGCATCTTATCTAATAACTTATATTTTGTTCACAAACTTAAATGTATTCACCTATTTTTTTTAAATTCTTTAAGCCCCCTCCTCAGAGTGAAAATCATCATGGAAAAGACTTGGCGCCTGTGGGGAACAATGTCAAGAGGAACCATGCTACTGTGAACCAGCCCCCAGTAACAAAATGGAGCAGAACTGAAAGGCTTTAAGCCTGGGGTTCCCATATGTCCAACTGCTGGCTTTCACCCTAAAAGCAAATATAAAATACCACAGGTGCACCCAACAAGCAGTTACTTGGAGAGCTTAGGACCCTGGACAGTTTTATTTACAGGGGCCTTACTTTAAATCACATCAAAATATTAAACAGTAAATGCAGTTATATTCCTGGTTAATTGTTTTATACAGCTATCTATATGAGATGAATTAAGATGGTTAGTGTTATCTCTGCCAATAAACAGACATGTATCATTTTTATTTTGTCATTCTCTTTTTATGTTTTGAAACTAATATATTATTCTCAGGTCTCAAAAAAGTACTGGCTGTGTTTGTACATGTGCAGGTTCATGTGTGTGCATGAGTATTTACATATGGAGGCAGAGGGCAACTTTGGGTGTCATTGTCCAGAAGCCCTCTGCCTTGTTTTATGAGAGTCTGTCACTAAGATCTAAGGTTCACTGATTTAGGTAAGACTGACTAGGGCCATAAAGCCCCACAGATTTTGTCCCCAGGATTCCATATGAATACCACTATGCCTTGCATTTTACCTGTGCTCTAGGAATAAGTTTTAGATCTCATGCTAGTGCAGCAAACACTTTAACCAACTGAGCTAATTTCTTAGCCCCTAAGATGTTTTTTGAGGCCTCCAAAATTCATAGGTCATCACCATATGGTAATTCTCTCTGTAGTGAGTCTAGAGCTCAAAATAAATCTTTGCACCCTGTAAGGACACTTGTTCTGACAATCAATTTCAACCACTAATGGATTAACCAGAAGAAACAACTACAATTTTTGGTTTAAAAATGATATGTTTCCATGGCCAACGTACCACAATCTGATGAGAAATTTCTAGAACTGAAAGTAACCACTTTTCAAAAACAAACTGTCAAATATCTGGGTCCTGTCAGCTCCTTAAAGTAGAAACCTACTTCAGTAAAATCTAAGCAATGAACCAAATAATCTCTCTCTTTCTCCCACATAGACTAAAGAATTAGTATTAATCTCCCTCATAGAATTAAAGATTCTTTGAATAACCAAGTCCTTTTTTAAAAGTCTAAGCTAATTCCTCTCTTAAACTTCTCAAATATCCAGTGTGAACTAGTTTTATAGAATAATTACTTCCTACAAAATACAGAATTGTGGCTTCCAGTTGAATGTTCCCTGAACCCTAGAAACATTTATTTTGTGATTAGCATTGTGTGCCTTGAAGCCTTGAGTTATCCCTCCCTTACAGAAAGATCATGGTGCTGCTCCTTCAGCACATAAAATGTCTACATGTCCTTTAAGGCCCAAACTAAATGTCGCTGTGCAAGTCCTCTCTGGCTCCCAATGTCACATCCATTTCTGTGTTCCCACAGAACCTCCTGCTTTTTATCTACTGCATGAGTTAACATGCTGCCCAGCACTCACCTTCCAGCACCTGGACACAGATCCTTTGAGACCACCATCACTCCATGATCCTCCATCTACAAAGCATGTGTATAAAGCAAATGGTTATTTCCCTTAGTCTACAAGCACAGCACTTCACATAAAGAGCACGTCATTCCATTAATTTTACCTCGAAAGTGAGGACCGCAAACTGTCTGACCATCTGTTCTCTGTCTTTGTGATGAAACAACATTTTTGAATGTGATTGTGGGTAACGTTCCCATTCTTTCCTACCAGCTATTTGTTGTTCTTTCTGCTTGTGTCAAGGTTTCCATCACCTTGTGGAGATCATTACGACCAGACACTGCTTTGATGCATCGTAAAAAGCTGCTAACATAGCCAGAAGTTTTCCCACTTCTAGAATCCTGAGATGCTGTTTTGGGAGAAGATGCAGTTAGGTGATTGTAGCTGTATGAGAAGACAAGAGTAGGGCAACTGTAATATTGGCCTTCTGAGGAAGCTGGTTCTGATGCTCAGGGATCACTTGTTATGGCGTTGACTTTTTAGGGAATAATTAACATTAACATTTTATTAATATAGCCCTTCTGCTATAAAAATTAAATAAATTTCATGTAAATAATTTTCCTATTTGGATAAATGGAAACTATTCATTGATTGTGTACTGGCTAGTTTTGTGTCAACTTGACACAAGCTGGAGTTATCACAAAGAAAGGAGTTTCAGGTGAGGAAATGCCTCCATGAGATCCAGCGGTAAGGCATTTTCTCAATTAGTGATCAAGGGGGGAGGACCCCTTGTGGGTTGGACCATCTGTGGGCTGGTACTCTTGGGCTCTATAAGAAAGCCAGCTGAGCAAGCCAGGAGAAGCAAGCAAGCCAGTAAGTTATATCCCTCCATGGCCTCTGCATCAGCTCCTGCTTCCTGACCTGCTTGAGTTCCAGTCCTGACTTCCTTTGGTGATGAACAGCAGCATGGAAGTATAAGCTCAGTAAACCCTTTCCTTCCCAACTTGCATCTTGGTCATGATGTTTGTGCAAGAATAGAAACCCTGACTAAGACAAATTGGTACCAGCAAAGTGGGGTATTCCTGTGACAACCTGGCCATGTTTTGGGGAGGATTGTGGAAGAACTTTGGAACTTCAAGCTAGGAGAGCCATTGGGATGTTAAGAGCTCTGTGGGGTGTTCGGTAGGAGCTTGGAAGATAATGTTGAGAACAGTGCAGAAGATGGAGGCCTGGCTTGTGAAATTTCAGAGGGAAGATTAAAGACTCTTATCAGGGGCATTGCTAGTTTGATTTAAGATTCTGTGGTTTTGGTTAGCTGGGGCTGAAGAAATCAGCTGTGATTAACAAGATACCAGAACTACTAAAGCAAAACAATTCCATTGCTGGGACTATTGATACTGATTAGCTGGGGCTGGGAAATCGGTGGTGATTGGGAAGACAACAGCATCACTGAGGTGAAATAAGTGTTTTCTAAGAGCACAGAGGCTATGTTCCAGAAATAGCCAGGGTTGTATTGTGGCTGGACTTGGTAATGTGTAAGAGTCACCCAGGTGGCACTGGTTTTGAAGGCATGAAGGAGTCATGAAGAGCAGCTGAGGCCTGGGCACTGTGAGAGGCTGTGGAAGGCCATCGGTGAAGGTGCAGCCTCAGTTGCAATTGATGGCCCAGGGCTGAAGAGGTCATGCAAAAGAGGTGAGGCTTGGCACCATGAAGAGTGCCTATGAGAGGTTGTTGGTAAAGCCTAGTTGCAATGGAAGTCAGTAGTTTTTTAAAGATGCCAGTACCATGAGATGACCACCAAAAACAGTAGCAGCAGTGGACTACAGGCATCTAGAGCCTAGAAGACAAAGTGTGTGCTACAAAGGGCAGAGCTGGAGAAGTGACTCAAGCCCTAGGAGGAATCCAGAAGATTGTGAGTGGATCCCAGTCATTGGACAGTTGGAATTTGATTTTGCTTTTGATTGTTACTGTGCCCTGATATATTTTCCCTCCTGAAGGAAGAAGGTATTTTAGTGGAACCCATAGTTAAGAGACTTTGAATTTTTAAAAGACTTTGAATTTTAAGAGATTAGATGTTTAAAAGGGATTGAAATGTTAATATGTAAGAATTTGCAAAGACTGTGGGACTTTTACAGTTATTTAGATCTTGGGGATGAATAAGGAAGTAAGGGTTGAGGCTTATTGGTGATGTGTTTGTGTGTCAAGTTGACAAGGGGTCAATTGTACTGGCTAGTTTTGTGTGTCAACTTGACACAAGCTGAAGTTGTCACCAAAAAAAGGAGTTTCAGTTGAGAAAATGCCTCCATGAGATCCAGCGGTAAGATATTTTCTCAATTAGTGATCAAGGAGGGAGGGCCCCTTGTGGGTGGTACCATCTGTGGGCTGGTACTCTTGGGCTCTACAAGAAAGCCAGCTGAGCAAGCCAGAAGCAAGCAAGCCAGTAAGTTATATCCCTCCATGGCCTCTGCATCAGCTCCTGCTTCCTGACCTGCTTGAGTTCCAGTCCTGACTTCCTTTGGTAATGAACAACAGCATGGAAGTGTAAGCCGAATAAACCCTTTCCTCCCCGACTTGCATCTTGGTCATGATGTTTGTGCAGAAATAGAAACTCTGACTAAGACAAATGGGGTGAGAAACTTTTCTGTTTTAGCACTTCCTGTGAGTCCTAGAAGCACAGACAATGACTCCTATCAGAACTAAATACTGTAATTATATTAGTGCCCTCTGCTGCACATGTGCAAAATTGCAGAAAACCCTGTTACTTCATGATGTGTCTAGACATTCTCCACTGTGGTGTTTTTTCAGAAGCATGCCTTTAAGGGCATTCTTACTCAATTACAGCTAGACAGGATTTTACCTTGTTGTGTGAAATTTTGTTTCCCACATTTATTGCAAATCCAAAAGAAGGGCAAATAACATATTAGAGGAAAGTGTTATAGGCTTATTGTCATTGTAAGAAAAAATGTCAATTAAATGTTTGCAATACTAGTAAAATTATCTTATGGCTGAAGAATTGCTTACTTTAGAAATCTGCCTCTCTCTTCTAATGCTTGTGAGCTCATCGAGTCCCCATGAACTTTTCTTTGTGTATCCTCCTGTGTTTACTTAAGTCAGAGTCAATCCTAAGCCCCATCAACCTCTCTGTTTGCTTATGGTATTCAATAATTGGTTTATATGACATTTGTTTTGTGCCATTTGATTTGTTTCTGTGCCTTAAATTAAAAATTTTCTGCTTCTGTCTGAAGTTTATTAACTGAAAGCAGTATTAGTGGGCTGAGCCCCTAGCTGTAAGTGGTCCTCTGTCAGCTACTTATCTTTTTGTTTATCTCTTGTTCTAGGTTATGAAATTTTAACCATCTCACTCACCTTTAAATAATCATTCCACAGTTTTAGAACAGCAGACGCCATGGAGATATATTGGATGGATCTTTATTTGGTAAATTTTCTGTGTATGAAGAACTATTTAAAATCACATAATTTAAAACAGAAGCAGGATTTGCTTGTATGAGGTGCTTTTATAATAACCTGTGAGAATGAGAAATGAGTGTCTCATTTCTTTCCTTCCTTCTGAACCATTGCATTTAATTCATATTCATATGGAGCTAGGGCAGAATCAGATAATGTATAGATTTGTTATCAGCCAAACTTGTTCTGTTACTCTTAAATACTATAGGCATCTTTAAAAATATGAATGTGTCTTAAGAAGTAATTTAAACTTGCTAATTCTCAAAAGAAAAATTTTATATATATATATATATTATATATATATATATATATATATATATATATATATAAATTAAGAAGACACATTTAAAGGTACATTATATTAAAATGTACATATAGAACAACAGGACGATAGAAGATAGCTTTAAAAGTTAATGGGTTTGAGGTCAAATTAAAGTCCAAATTTGGGGGGAAAAACAAGATTATTTAAGTATAGTACCATAAAAATCAACAAGGAAAGCGAGCACAGGTAAATGTCAGGAGAATGGTGCTGGGAAATGTTTATGGTGATGGGCTCTATTATCCAGCCAAACGCTCTTACTCTGAACATAATCTGTTTCAGTGCTTCAATTTGGAAGTAGTAACTAAATAAAAGAAATAAACATCACAAACGCTGACACATAACTTCTAGATTTACTGCTTCTTATTTTATTACATTGAATTCAACTTGACAGTAAGATACATTATATATTTTAATGCAGTAAACATTAATTTGGATACTAGCATTTGTATTTAAAGGAAGATTTATATCCTATGAGTTTAAAAATACATTTAAATGGGTGTTTGCTTGTTTGTTTGCTTGCTTGCTTGTTTTAACAGAATGTCTCCTGTAAAACTGAACACTTCCCACAGTGGTCCATGTGACAAGCTGTCTGCTTCTACAACTGGTCCTCAATTCTGGTTTGTCTGGGATGAAATTTTGTCCCCAGAAGTCTGCAAATTGAATCACTTAAGTTGATTAAGTTCCAATTTATGTGTTTTAAAAACAGAAAAAGTCATTCCTAAGACAAAAATTGACTTTATGTTTCTGAAAACAAACAATCCCCATCAAATGTGAAACGTTAAAACCCCTTGCCAAGGAAAGCTCATGGTGTTAAGCATAAAATTATCCTCTGTGCTGCTATCCAAAAATGGTGTGAACTTTATATCAATACGTCTTATATAAACTCAACAAGAAAAGGACACAAATAAAATATATTAAGATATTACATAAACTGTTATTTTTTTCCTTACTTTTGAAGGGAATAGGGAGTGGACAGCCTAGGCTACAGGAGACCTTTTCTCACACACACAAAAACAGAACTGTATTAATCTGACCTGTCCATGAAAGAAAGTCCCTTCCTAAGAGGTAAAGGCTTCAGGTAAAATATTGTAGCAACAAGGTGGATGCAGAATTAAAGGAAGAGTCACAGAGGAGCTTTCATATGGCCTGTGCCACACCTCATTTATGCCCAGTCAGAGCAGCCTTGAGAGCCACTATCCACATGGAGGAAAGCAGACGACTCCAACTTCATTACAGATGCCAACACCAGATCCTCTCCTGTTAACCTTAATGCCAGAAAATCTTCACAGCCCAGATTCACTTGCACATAACTGACTTTTTTATACCATGATCTTATTAACTTATGATTTTGTTTTAGATTATTTGAGGTTTTCTTGGAAGAAAAATATGTGATTATCTTTATTACTTTATATCTTCTTGGTTTGGCATCAAGCCTGCCCAAGCAGACACTAGCTTCAGAACAACCCCTCTGGGTCAAAGCTCACGTACCCTTGGAGACCTAGACAGTTGGTCAGCAATGCTGGATTCAGTCTAGATATATACACTAAAAGACTCCTGTAGCTGTCTCTGCTGGACCTCAGCAACAGGCTAGCCTATAGTCTCTGGATAAGATGACTTGTAATCTACTTTTACAGCTAGACCCAGCCTGTAAACACAGGACATAAGCCCCTGCCTACTTTCTCAAATGCAAGGCCACAATTATCAAGAACAATTAGAAAAAAAAATACCACCAAAGAAATAAAAGGAAGCACTACAAACTGACCTTAAGGAAATAGAGATCCCCGTAGGTTAGAAGAAAGCAAAAGGCAGACAACTAAATACAAACTAAAATAAGCAAAAGCTACATAAAAAAAAAGTGCTCAACAGCAACAACAACAACAACAAAACAAAAGAAAACAAATACAAGAACAACAACAAAGAAAAAACAAAGAGGGAGAAAGAACAATCCATGGCTGTGAAGAATAACAGAACTAAAACCATCTACAAAACATTTCCAAAGCAGATTTGATCAAGCAAGAAAAAACTCGGTGACAACACTCCCCAAAGATAGGTTATTTGAAATCATCCATTCGGAGAAATAAAAAAAGACAAAATATGAAAAGGAGTGAATAAAGTCATTGGATATATAGAACAGAATCAATGTATGCATGATGGAATTAATGCAAAGGAGAAAAGAATGAAAGCTTCCATTTAAAGTAATAATGAACTAAAATTATCCAATGACATCCAAAATCATGAAGCCCAGGGAATCCCTAAGAGACCTGAAAGCACTGAGGGATGCTCAGTGATCCACATGACAATCAAAACCTCAGGTCAAAATCAAGCAGAAATGACTGTGGACTCTGGCAGTACTGTACAACCTACCCTAAAGATCTGAGTATACCAGCATATGACAAAAACAAATAGAATAAATGATTTCTAAAAATTCTTAATAAAAGAAGTCCAAGACAGTATGCCTTCAGTGGTGAATTCTACAAACATAAAGGCCAATAAGCTAATCTCAAACTTTTCCAAAAATTAGTTCCAAACTCACCCTATGCAAACAAAACAAAACAAAACAAAACAGAGTTATTCTGCTTTCAAAGTCAGACAAGGACATGGGGGGGGGGAGAATGTTAACAGCCAGGGTAATGATGAGCATATGCCCTCACACTTTTTCTTTCTAACTTGTATCCTATAGAGAAAATGCTGAAAAGGAATGCTATTTTGTAATCAAGGAGATGGTAGACTGATAAAACACAACCAATATTCATAAGCTCATCAGTAAAGTATGTTTCAAGATGCATGTTCCTTAGATACATAGAGAAATCTAGAAATCCGTTATGCAGGAAAATCACAAGGACTCTAGATGTACACACTTACACCAGGCTTACCAAGAAATAAGGAATAGACCAAAGTAACAAGGAATGCTTAACAGTCTTCCTGTATGCAGTTGGATAGAAGATGTGATGAAGTAGATGCTTTGTCAAAGAAGGTCTGCTATTGTGTTACCTTGGTATTAATCGTGGTTATAAAACTTTACATTCAATGTGAATAAGAATTATTGATCCTCTAAAACAACTTTTGGGTGTATATCCAAAAAAATGGAATCAGGATCTCAAAGATCTGAAAGTATTATCTGCACTGCCATGTTCATTATTCCATTATCCCAACTAAGCAAGATATGCATCCTAGTGTGCTTTCTGTCGCTATGACCAAACACTAGCCAAAGCCCGGTTGGAAGAGAAAAGTTTATCTCTCTCCAGGTACCAGTCTATCACTGAAGGATGGCAGAGCAGACACTAAATCAGAAACTGAAGGTTGCTGCTTACTGGCTTGCTCCTGAGCTCATTTTCAGGTATCTTTCTAATAAAACTCAGGCCCAGAAGCCTAGGGGAAGCACCACACACAGTGGACTGGTCCCTTGTGCATCAATTAGCAATCAAGAAAATGCCACCATAAACTTGTCCACAGGACATTCAGTGGAAGCAACTCCTCAGCTGAGGTTCCCTCTTCCCATTTATATTAAGCTCATAACCAAGATTAGCTGTCATAATCTGAAATCAAACTAAGAGATTCATAGAAAATATGTTACATAAACATTTTATTTAACTTTTCAAAAAGGGAAACCTATACTTTGTGTCACAGAAGACAATACTCTAAGTTCAATGAACCAGACTCAGAAAAATAAATACTGTCTGATCTCACTTAAATGTGGAATCTAAGAATGTATATCATTCTTACATAGAGTAGCAGGGTGTTTTCCAGGGCTGGTGGGTGGAGGAAATGGAGAGATAATGGTCAAAGGGTAAAAGTCTCTGTTATTTAAAAAGAATCAGTTCTGGAGATCTAGTGAACAGCCTGTGACTGCCTAGGAGAAGCTGCCTACTAAGGAGGATACTGGTTCATATGACAAGGTCTTCATAGCTTTCACACAAGAAAAAGATATAACATTGCGAGATAACTGACATACTAATTGGCTTAATAGTGACAGGCATTTAGTAATGCATACTTAAATAGAAAAATGATATTTTTCAATTCATACATAATTCTTATTTATCAATAAATTTGGAAGGAATGCTAACCAAAATCAATTATATGATTAGATACTAACAATAGATAAAAACCAAAAATTTACAATGATACCTGTAGAGGAATTTTAATCCAGCAACATGGCTGCTCGGGTAAAGGATCACATCCAAAGACCCTCTGTGTCTATATGATCAATCCAGAATGAAAACACATCCTGGGTTACAGTATGTTCTGGCTGGAACATACTGTTTAATCCTTAATAGTGGAGGGCAGTTCAGTGAGTTCAGTTGAGTTCAGGCAATGGAATGATGCTGGTTTTGTGTGTCAACTTAACACAAGCTAGAGTCATCAGAAAAAAAGGAGCCTCAGTTGAGGAAATGCCCCAATAAGATCCAGCTGTAAGGCATTTTCTCAATTAGTGTTCAACAGGTAGTGCCATTCCTGGGCTGGCAGTCTTGGGTTTTGTAAGAAACCAGGATAAGCAAGCCATGGGGAAGCAAGCCAGTAAGCAGCATCCCTCCATGGCCTTTGTGACAGCTACTGCCTCCAGGATCCTGCCCTGTTTGAGTTCCTGTCCTGACTTCCTTCAATGATGAGTAACAATATAGAAATGTAAGCCAAATAAACCCTTTTCTCCCCAACTTGCATTTTGGTCATGGTGCTTCATCATAGCAATAGAAACCCTGACTAAAACAAGTTCAGTTGAGTTTAGTGGCATTGAGTTCATTTGTAAGTTCATGCAGAGGCAGTTACAGCCAGAGATGAGAAAGAGCCAGAAGATTAGAACAGATTTCCAGAGTTAGTTTGAAGCCAAGCAGAGAAATTCAATCAAAAGCCAAGAGAAGCCAATTTGAATCAGTCAGCTTGGAGAGGAATTTGGGCCAGAACAGCTGAGTTGAACCTGCCAGCCAGGGTCAGAAAGAGCTCAAAAGGGCGAGTTTATTCAGCAGTAAGCCTCTGAGATGACAATTAATAAGATGAATTAAAGTTACTTTTACATATACCATTTTAAATAGTTCAAAATATTAAGAATTTACACATGAATCTGAGGGAAGAAATATATACTGTCAGTATATTATGGAAAGCAAAAGGCTGACTAGAAAAATCAGTGAATTGAGATAACTGATAAAAATAACATTCTCACTATTTCAAAGGCACATTGTAGCTAACTTGTTTATACTCAAACTTATTTGTAGATTTAACATAATATACAAATCTTGGGATTTTTATCTATACACAGAGAAAAGCAAATTCTAAAAATCTTTTCTGAAGCTAATTCTGTAACATAAAGGAAGAACATTTGTCTAGCATGTGTGAGGTCTTAAGTTGATCCCAGTGGCCAAAAGGCATTTTAAAATGACTAAAAACATACATTATTATGATCTGACTTCCCTCAGAATAGCTGTAGCCATTTTGATCCATGCCTGCCAGCTATTCCATTTTATTGCTTTAACATGCCTGCCAGTCATAAGCACAGAGATGTCACTTGGCTCAAGGACATGCTGACCACATTCCCTGTTTTGTTTTGTATGTTTTGAATGTTCTGTGTGAGATTTTCTAATCTTAAGAAATTCCACTAAGCTTTTTGTAGGACCTATCAAATCAAAGGTCAATATGAACTGTTATATCTAAAATATCTTGAGTCAGAGCAGACTACTGGGGAGCCCTTCCTACACCTACATAGGAGGTCACTTGAGTTTTTGGGGCTGACACTGAAGAATGCTACTAATACGGCAATGTTATGATTATAATACTCATGCTCTGTTATCTCAGTGTTCTGAAATTCCCTTGTTCACCACCCATCCACCACCCCCTTACTTTACTCAGGACCAATCAGCTTAAAGTTTAGCTGATAATACTTTGCCTGGTAAGCTAACTGCTCTACTCCTTGCCTTCTAAACTTTTGAACCTTGTTTCTCATATAAAAAGCCTGTCCCGAGGAGAGATAACTGCCAAAATTAGGTTTTTCATTCTTGTGGTCTTGGACATCCAGTATTATGGTGTGCATTCAATAAACTATTCTTGTGTAACGGAGATTGGGTTGTATATGATTTGTGTGGCAATTTTCTGGACCCCAATAACATGAAATAAAAAAAAACAAAGAACAATTACAAAAATAAAAACAAAATTAGAAAACTTATGCTTCCTGATTTTTGTCTTAACATAAAGTTATAGTAACTAAGAAAGTATGGTAAGAGAAAAAGAACAGACCACAAATTCAAAGAACAAAAGAGATGCAGAAATAATTCAAATTCCATTCAAAGTGTAGTATATTAATTTTTGGTAAACGTGGAAAAAAATAACCTTTTGATGAATCATGCTCACTTTTAAATGCTATATATTTCTTTTATTTTTGAGATTATAATATGGACTATTTTCTCCTTCCCTTTCTTCCTTCTTAAACTTCCCACATACCCCTCCTTGCTCTCTTTCTAATTCATGGTCTCTTTTTCATTAATTATTTGACCTTCTCAGTTTGTGTAATGTTAGTTCTATTTATGTTTTTGGGGCTGATCATTTGATATTGGATACATTTTTCAACTTCAACTAATATTATATATTTTATGTAATCATTTAAAATGTATCCTAAATATAAATGTAAAACTAAATCTATAAATCTCATTATAGTTGTTTAAATAAGAATGGCCCCATAGGTTCATATATTTAAATGCTATCAGGAAGTCACATTATTTGAATAGATTAGAAGGATTGGGTATAGCCCTGTTGGAGTAGGTGTGGCCTTGTGTAAGTTAGAGTGTCACTGGGGCTGGAAAAGTATTATCAGTTATTCTAGGCCTCCAGCATGCAAGTGGCAGATCATGGGACTTCTTAATTCCGGAGTTGTATGAGCCAACCCCATACAATAAATCTCTTCCTACACATCAGTATATATTTCTATTTTTTTTTCTGGTCATATGCTACTAACAAAGGACTACAGAATAAATATGAGAATGAGTACTCTAAACCCAACAATAAGAAAACTTAAAGACCATAACGATTTGAATGCATTTTACTCAAGAGAAATACAAATTACAAAAATCTCCTGAAAGATGCTCAACATTATTGGCTGTGAATACGAATTGTGAACTTGTGGAAACTTCTTCACAATGCAGCAAGTTATTCTGTGGACATCAGTACAAAGTTTCTATAAAAAAGGAACATTGTGACAACTGAAGTCAGGAGTGGCACTCCCTAACTTCAAAACTTACTGTAAAGTTACAGTAATTAGCAGTATGAGGTTAATGAAAGGCGAGACAATGGAGTATCTAGACAGCTCAGAAATCAACTCACAGGACTGAAAGGGCAACAGCAATACAATGGGGAAAAAACAATTATATTTTAAAGAAATACTGCTGGACATGGTGGGTATGCCTTTAATTCCATCACTCAGAGGCAGAGGCAGGCAGTTCTCTGTGAATTCAAGGCCATCCTGGTCTATATAGTTGACTCCAGGCCAGCCAAAGCTACATAATTAAAAAAAAAAAATGTTTTTGTTAAATAAAAAAATATTGTTAGAACAAGTGAGTATCTATATGTAAAAATAAAATTAAAAAAGGACCTTACACCATTCCTGAAAGTTAGCCAACAATGGATGCAATGATAACGTTTCAAAACATAGTACTAGGACAGTGGGCAGATATCCACAAAAACAAAGAATCCAGAAAGAGACCATGCATGCTTCCAAGATAATTCAAGCTTCAGCATAAATCAAATTTTAAAGTGTCTTTATTAGTACTTTGACAGTTTCATCTATGCCTCTTGATCGCATTCATCTCCCCTCCCAACTATCCCCAGATACACCCCAGCCAGCCAACTTCTAGTTTTCTTTCATTCTCTCTTTCTCCTTCCCTCTCTCCTTCCCTCCCTCCTTCCCTCCCTCATCCATTCCTCCATCCTTCCATTTCTCTCCAGCTACCTCTCTGTCTCCCTCCCCATCAAATCTAGTTTGTTTTGGCCAACTACTTGGATGAGAGGTCTGCTCTGGAGTATGATATATCTACTGGGAGTCACACAATTAAACTGACTCTTCATCTCCCAGACAATATCAAATGACAATCTCCCCTCCATGCTAGTATTTTGTCTGACTTGAGCTTGTGAAAGTCTTGTGCATGCTCTCAAAATCACTATGCATTCATAGATGTATGTGCTCTGTTATGTCCAGAAAACACTGTCTCCTTGAAGTCATCTACCACTTCTCTACAATCTTTCCTCCTTATCTTCCATGAAGATCCCTGAGCCTTGAAGGAAGGGAAGATAGGTGTTTCATTTAGGGATTAGTACTCTGAAACATAAAACCCTTAGAAAGCAACATAAGAGAAAATGTAGATATGACCATGTGTGTGCTGATGACCATTAGATACAACATCAAATTCAACTCATTAAAATTTTAAAACTTGGTTAAGGCCACTGTCAAAAGAATAAGAAAGAAACAGGAGCAAACATTTGCAAAAGACATATCCAATAGAGGACCTGCTCAAAATATATAAAGAACTCTTAACACTCAACAACTCAGAAGTGAACTGCTCAGCTAAGCAAAAGAACAAAAGGCCTAACCAGAGGATACCCACCAGAGGATAAAGAGATGACAGGTAATAGGCATTTGAAAAGACAGTGGACATCATATGTCATTAAAGAACTGTCAATCAAAGCAAGATGATATCACACATCTTTTGGAAAACCTGAAACACTGACAACATTAGAAGACTGAAAATGTAAAACAATCTGAGTTCTCCTTACTGCTTCCGGGATTGAATCATTTAGTAAACATTTGGTGAATTGGCTGTCTTCCTTCCTTCTTTCCTTCCTTCCTTCCTCTATCCATCCATTCATCCATCAATTCACTCATCAATCTTTTTTTAATATCTTTCATTATTTTTTTCAGGTACAGGGTTTACAGACTTAGTGTCAATCTCATTAAGTGGCTGAAAATAATTTTAACTCCCTGATGCTCCTGTGTCTGCCTCCTGAGTACTGGAATTACAGGTCCTGCCACCACACCTGTTGATGTGGTGCTGCGCTCAAACAGTAGGCTTCAATCCTACTAGCTAATCACTCTACTGACTGTGCCACATCCCAGCCCAGTCAGATAGTGTCATACAGCATGAAATAGAATGTATTATATGATTCGGCAACTGTATGTCTTGACATTTACTTTAATGTGTTAAAAACTTAAATCCACCCATAAATCTTCAATGACTTTTATAGTTTTATTCATAATTCTTAAAACTTGAAAGTAACCGAGCTGTCTGTCCTTCATCTGGTGAGTGAATAAAGAAACTGCAGTGCATCTGAATAATGGGATATTATTCAGCAATAAAAAAAGAAATGAGCTCTTGAGCCACAAAAGGTCATTTATAAAACCATTAAATGCATGTTGCTGAGGAGCAAATCTGAAGAGGTTACATATTTTGTGATTCCAACTACATAACGTTCTAGGATAGGGAAAAATGGTACATGATTAAGAGATCAGTGGTTCAAGGGAAGGGAGGGAGGGATCACAAGGGGTTTTCAGAGAAGAGATAATATCTCATAAGTATGTATACATATCATATGTTCATTGAAAGTTACAGAGTATACAGTGCCAAAACTGAACACTGATGTAAGCTATACAGCTTGGTTTACCACACCAATGTACCACACTAACACAAGACAATAGCAGAGCTGACTTTCAGTGGCAGAGGCTATGTGGGAACTCAATGTACTTGAAGTTCATGTTTTCTAAGAAACTAGAACTTTATTGAAAAAAGAAACCTAGGGGGATGGCAAGCTTGCTCAGTAAAAACACTTGCAGCCAAGCTTGAAGACCTAAGTTCTATTCCCCACAGTCCAGATGGAAGAAGGAAAGAACCTACCCCTATACGTTGTCCTCTGACTTCCACACATGCAGCCTGGTACAAGCACACACATATATACACACAACAAAGAAACATCAATGAATAAAACCTATCAAGTATTTTGAAAACTTCAATAATTCAGACTTACCCAAACTTTGCAATAGTCTCAGCTGTTGGCAATGATGGAGCCTCATAAACACTCACTCACACATTGCTGCTTGTGCTGGGTAGTCCCATATTGCAATAGTCTCAGCTGTTGGCAATGATGGAGCCTCATAAACACTCACACACACATTGCTGCTTGTGCTGGGTAGTCCCATATCAGCTTGACACAAAGTAGAGTTTCTGAAAGGACAGAGCCCTTTTATAAAGTTTAATTTTATTTTTTTACTAATTTGCTTTACATCCTGCTCACTGCCCCCATTCCCATCACCTCCTCACACAATCCTTCCCCATCTACCCTCTCCTTCTACTCTTAGCAAGTTGGGGGCCCCCTTGAGTATCCCCCAACCCTGGTACTTCTTCTTCCACGGAGGCCAGACAAGGCAGCCCAACTAAAAGAACATGTTCCATGTACAGGCAACAGCTTTTGGGATAGCCTCTGCTCCAGTTGTTCAGGACCACATGAAGACCAAGCTGCACATTTGTTATATAGGTGTGGGAAGGGGCGACATCTAGGTCCAGCCCATGGATGTACTTTGTTTGGTGGTGCAGTCTCTGACAACCACAAGGGTCCAGATTAGTAGACTCTGTAATTCTACCTGTGGAGTTCCTGTCCCCTTCGGGGTGCCCAATCCTTCCCACAACTCTTCCATAAGAGTCCTCAAGCTCCATCCACTGTTTGGCTATGGATGTCTGCCTCTGCACATCAGCTTCTGGGTGGAGCCTCTCAGAGGACAGCCATGCTAGGTTTCTGTCTGCAAGCACAACAGCGTATCACTAATAGTGTCAGGGATTGATGCTTGCCCATGGGATGAGTCTCACGTTGGGCAGGTTATGGTTTGGCCATTTCCTCAGTCTTTCTTCCATCCCCCGTGCCTGCATTTCTTGTAGACAGGATAAATTTGGGGTTGAAAGCTTTGTGGGTGGGTTGGTGTCCCTATCTCTCCACTGGGGTTCCTGCCTGTCTAGAGGAGGTGGCCTCCCCAGTGTTGTGAATCACAGTTAAGGCCACCTCCATTGATTCTTGGGCACCTCCCTTATCCGAGATCTCTCTGTCTCATCCTGGAGATGCCCTCCACCTCCCCATCTCTGCTAGTTGCAGATTTCCATTCATTCTCATGGCCATCTGGAAAGGAGCAAACCTTAATTGAGAAATACTTCCATAAGATCCAGCTGTGGGGTATTTTCTTAATTAGTGCTTGATAGGTGAGGGAACAGTTCTTAGTGAGGAATTCTACCCTAGGGATGGTGGCCCTGGTTCTATAAGAAAGCAGCTGAGCAAGCTATGGGAAGCATGCCAGTAAGCCTCACCCCTTCATGGGCTTTGCATCAGCTCCTGCCTTCAGGTTCCTGCCCTGCTTGAGTTCCTGTTTTGACTTCTTTCCATGATGCATAGAGATGTGGAAGTGTAAGCCCAATAAACTCTTTCCTCCCCAACTTGCTTTTGAATCGTGGTGTTTGATAGCAGCAATAGAAACCCTAACCAAGATATTGGTGAATGTGAAAAATTCAGTAATCTCATTCCTGGGATTTTATACTGAGAATTCTTGCCCATTTGTATTAGAAAATGTCTTCATGTCAGCTCTTTCTAGTAGTAAAACATAAAACCACCCAATATCCTTGTTCAGTAGAACACACTGGTTAAATTTTAATGTATTCACTCAATTGGATAACTCTACAGCATTACTGTATGAGTCACAACTATACACAGTCACAGGGCACAAAGCATACAAGTGAACAAAGCAGACAAGGTACACACACACACACACACACACACCCATACACTATCATCCTATTACACACACATGTGCTGGCATGTGTCCCCACACACTCACATGGGTACATGTACATACACAAATGATGCAAGGATATACACAAGTGAACATTTTTTAAGGAAGAGAAGATGCCACTTAAATGCCAACTGCACTCACTTCTGAGGAGGGTTAGAAGCAAGTGCAGTTTGTCATAGCACTGACAACAAATCTGTGCTATACTAATTCGTAGGGTAAGAGGGAAATAGGTATTTATTGGATTATTATTTTACAAATCCATTTGTACCTTATGTAGCCACGTATTTGTGAGGTACTTCATAATAAAATGTTTTTTCAAAAGTAATGCAATAAAGAAGTGATTCTAGCTATGGCACAATGAAGAGACTATTACCAATGGCTGACTTAAATCTCCATGAATATAAAGAGCAAAGCACTTGAAGAAAAATACTGCTTGGACCTAAATTGTTGCCCTGACTGGCATCAAAGCTGACAATGGGCTTAAGAATCTTTGTGCTGTGTAATTTAGGATTCCAATAAAACCCTTGAATTTGCTTCATCATTTCATAAGCAATCAAGCCATAAAGCTACCAAACATGAACTTCCTGGGGGATTTTTTGATGTGACATTATTTTCTGTTTTTATTATTTCCTTTTTTATTGAACTTGTGAAACCATTTCTATAGTTCCAGAAACAAAGAACAAAACAAAAGATGAAAGCCAACGAGAGTTGATTGTAGACAATAGTATTCTGAAGAAACATTTTCAGAAAACACATCTTGAAGGTGCCACAGAGCCTAGTGGATTCCTTGTTGACAGTGACATTCAAAACTTACAAATCTGTTCACTCTCCATACCAGACTTGGACTTAAACAAAGCTAGTAAGATCTGTACTCTGTTCTCTTACCACTAGGTTCCTAGGGATTGAAAAGCAATGGTGAGACCCTGAATAGATGCTGACACAGATAACCAGAGAAATTATAGTATCTTAATTGAAGTGCTGTGGTGCTGGGCAAGAAGCACCCATTAATGCTGACCAGCATAATGCAGCTTGGAGACTTGGAATGCAGAAGCCCTCTCTCATTAAAAGAAGCCCAGATGGCTCCCCAAATATGTAAGACCCCCAACTATGTGCTTTCTCCAGCCTCGGATCTTTAATCAACACAGATGCTGAGATTTTAGTCAAGGTGCTTGCCCTGCGTCAGAGTAAACTGTTCCTGCAATTAATTAACCCAGACCAAGCAGTTTTTGTGCTGGTCACAGATCCTCTGGCATCCCGAGGAGACCCTCATCCATCATCTCACAGCCTCCAAAACCCCACCTACATCCCGCCCTCTGCCCTCTGACTCGGAGGGGGCAAGGGACCAGTAAGGATCGTTGTGCTTCAAATATTTGGGTACCAAGTGAATTTTTCTTCCTTAATTCTCCAAGGTTCCATTTTTATGAAAGAGGCTTGTCCTTATTTTTAAGAAGCAGCCAAAGTTTATTCACTTTTTAATTGTTCACTGTGCTCAAAGAGAGTTCCTAAACACACACATAGCGCTGCTTCTGAGTAAACCTTGTAACCCAAACTAGCAAATGCATCCAGTATGAGTCTCTTTCCACAAACTTGAGGTCTTCTTGAAAACAATTTGAAATTCAATCCATGTTAACAGTGTTGAATTGAAAAAGAAAACAGATGTCAGTAATCTTTCTTTCTTCCTTCCTTTCTTCCTTCCTTTCTTTCTTTTCACAATGAGCTTTGGTACTGTCTTTTCCAATACAGAAGAGAAAGAAGGCAGGAGTAAACAAATCATTTTTAATTCCATGCTATTATAAGAAAAACAGTTTTCCCCATTAACAGGTAAAGATTAAGGAAAGATTAGAAAGCTAGCCCTGCAGAAGGACTGGAGTAGCAGAGGGGGATTGCAACCCCGTTGGAAGAAGAACACAGGCTGGCCTGACTATCCAGTTCTTCTAGAGACTAGACCACCAACCAAGGAGTGTACTGAAAGGGATCTTTGGCTCCAGATACATATGTAGCAGAGGATGGCCTTGCCTGAGAGCAAGGAGAGGGGAGGCCCTTGGTCCTGGGAAGTTTGATGCCTCAGAGTAGGGGGATGCTGGAGCAGTGGGGAGGGAGAGTGTGAGTGGGTAGGGGAGCACCCTCATACAGGCAAAAGGGAGGGGGCAGATGTGGGATGTGGGGGTGGCAGAGGGGTAACCTGGAAGTGGGATATCATGGCATTGGGGGGGTTGGTGGAGGGGGTAACCAGGAAGTGGGATATCATTTGAGATGTAAACGAATGGAATGATTAATAAAAATTTAAAAAAGAAAAGAAAAAGAAAAAAAAAAAAAGAAGAAAGCTAGCCCTGAAGTTAAAGAATCACAGCAGAAGGGCAGTGGTAAGTGGGGAAACATGGGAACCCCCCCCCCCCACACACACACAAGTCTGCTATTAATGCACAGTAAGCTACAAAGGATTCCAGCTAGAACTCTATGCTGACCCTAATTCCTGTGGATATAGTCACTAATAATCTATATTTCTTGTCTTTTTAAACGTTTCTTCTTTAAATGAGATGTTTTCACTTTCAGCAAAAGTTTTGACATTTTCTTTTAAGTTTGTTATCTTTAATTAAGCTTGTTACATGTTCGCATTAAAATACTTTTCTGTGATAATAGAAAATATTGCATTAAGGGAATGGGGTCTGCTCAGTTGGTAGAGTGCTTATTTAGCATGCACAACGCCCCAAACTCCATTTCCAGCATAAAATCAGGGACGTGGCCCACTCCTGTAACCCAGACACCTGGGAGACGGAGGCAGGAGGACTGGAAGGTCAGAGCAAGACTGAGGCCAGCCTGGGCTATATGAGATCCTACTGAGTGAGAGGGTAGGGGAAGAGAGGAAAGGAAGGACAGAGAGAAAAAAGGAAGGAAGGAAGGAAAAAATGAAAGAAAGAAAGAAAGAAAGAAGGAAGGAAGGAAGGAAGGAAGGAAGGAAGGAAGGAAGAAAAATATAGGATTAAGAAGTCAGGATTCATGAAGCATGTGGTTAATAAAAATCCCTTTATCAAATTTGTCTATTTGTGTATCCTTGGATTTTACAATGGAATGAACAACTCTCACAGGAAGGTGCCAGCTGTATATTTTGACTGAGAGATTGGAACATTTTTGGTTACAGTTGAAACTGTTATTCTTTTCCTATACCCATGTTTACTACTCTTGCACAGTAACATGGCCTTCTATAATGCACGAAGACTTTTTTGCTTAAGAACGTCCATATACAGGGCTAGAGAGATGGCTCAGCAGTTAAGAGCACTGGCTGCTCTTCTAGAGGACCCTGGTTGGAGTTCAGGCACCGACATGGCCACTCACAACTGTTAGGGTCCAAGATCACCGGAGAATGATAACCCAAACTCAAGTAATATGCGAAGGCAAAGAGCATTTATTCAGCAGAATCTCCTGCATGCAGGGGTCTTCCCATTCCGGGAATGCAGACACCTAGTGGGCTCGCTGGCCCAGCTTTTATTGTCAGTTAGGGGAATTCCGTGGAGGGGTATATGCCTTTTTACCTTGACTGGTTAGCCCTACTCTAGGGGTCTGACTGACTCTATAATTGGTTAGGGCTCTGGAGACTTACCACAGGGGTCGCTTATCCATTCTAGCTATCTATTCTTACTTCTGGCCAGATGACAAGGTGTTCTCAGATTGGCTGTGGTTGGCTGACTACAGATTTCTGAATCTGGGTTCTCATTTCTGGGAAACACAAGCTTAGGCCTGGTCTCCCAAACTGTCAACTTGCCGCCTCTCATGGAGTCAGCCTGGCTCTGAGCTCAGTCCCTTCAACAACCATCTGAAACTACAATCTGAATCCCTCCTTTGGTCTCTGGGGAAACACATGCATGTAGCACGCAGACATATACATGCCCCCATACACATAAAAATAAAAAATAAAATAAAGGAGACTCCCTCATTTTCATTTCTTAACCACAGCCTTTAATTAGATTTTTTTTCAAATGAACCAACTAATATCTTGTTTCAAGAATCATCAATAGATAAACTGAAGCTAAAGCTCCCTTTATTAAAGAAAATTAAATGTGGCTGAGACTCCAGAGTGTCAGACAGTGCAACTCAGTCCACCAAACAAAATTTTACATTAAGTGCATTGGATCAAAGTTAATGCTTGAGAAGAGAAATTTGTTTCCTCGAGTCCCTTAGACTATTTCCTTTACACTGTAGTAAAATTAGCAAATCGTTAAATCAAATATTGTGATTTTATTATCTGGAAATATTGGTTAAGATGAAATCTAGGAATTACACTCTCTTTGAAGCTATCATATTGTAATTATTAACCATATAGATGTCCAGAAAAGTCCTATTAATTAATGTTTTTCATATGTGTAAACAAAATTACAGTATGAAAAACA